>VDFB02322456.1:0-169796 GCA_007258455.2 Sequoia sempervirens
AAATGATGATCAATGTGATGCTTGTCATGGCGAGCCTTGTATTTTGCTTGGCTCTATTCCAACTATGCTTCTACTGCCTAATGAATTGCTTGGAATTTTTGGATGAACTTCAAAGCCTTCTCTGCATCATGATGCCCATCTTCAACATCATCTTTTCCAAAATAAACATCCATCGGTGTCTTGGGCACATAACCGAAGCATGTCTCAAAAGGAGACCTCTTAGTAGAAGAGGTGTTGCATGGTTGTAGGCATGTTGCACATAATGAAGACTCTCATCCCACAACTTAGGATGCTTACTGCAGTAACCTCTGAGTAGATGCACAACTGTCCTGTTTACAACCTCTGTCTGTCCGTCAGTCTGCGGATGGAAGGCTGTACTCTTCTTCAGCTTGGTGTCCATGAGTCCCCACAAAGTTGACCAAAATTCCCCCAAGAATCGAGAATCTCGATCCGATACAATAGAAGTAGGTAACCCAAAATGAACCCATACAAATTGAAAGTACATATGAGCTGTCAGTTCAGCAATGACCTGTTTCTTACAAGGCATCAAAATACACATTTTGCTGAACCGATCAACTACTACATACAAATAATCATGTCCCTTCCTAGACATAGGTAACCCCCCAACAAAGTCCATTGACACACTTTCCCATGGACAAGAAGGTACAAGTAGAGGTGTGTACAAGCCCAATTTCCTGTTACTAGGCTTACTAGTTGCACACATAACACAACCTCTAATATACTTAGTTACAGTTTCTTGCATACGAGGCCAATAACAATATTTCTGCAACTGAGTCAATGTTTTGTTTACTCCAAAGTGCCCTGCAATCAATGAGGTATGTGCTTCTCTAATCACCTGTGCTTGTTCATCTTTTGGAACACATAATTTACCCAAGTGATATAACAGTTTATCTTGCACATAATAATCTTTCTCTTCTATATGTTTACCATTCATTAAAGCAGCATAGATATCCTTAAAGTTCTCATCATTAGCATATTGTTCCTGAAAACTTTCATGAACCATAGAACTATTCTGAAGGATTATCAAAGCATTCATCATAGGAGGTCTAGAGAGCATATCTGCTACTTTGTTATGGGTACCTTTCTATACTTAATAACCAAATGAAATCATAGAAAACCCATCCAATCGAAGTGCCTACTTTGTTGCAGTTTAGTTTGTGAGTGCAAATATTGAAGTGGCTGGTGATCAGTGTGGATTACAGTTTCTTTCCCCATTATGTAATGTTTCCATTTTTAACACTCTGAACTAAAGCATAAAGTTCTTTATCATATGTGGGATAGTTACTTACTGCTCCTGAAAAGGTTTCAGAGTGGTAGCAAACTGGTTTACCTCCTTGCATGAGTACTGCTCCCATGGCAAACCCACTCGCATCTGTCTCGATCTCAAATGGTTGATGTAGATCTGTAAGGCCAAAACTGGTGCGGTGCTCAACTTTCCCTTCAAAGTGTCGAAAGCCTTCTGCTGTGGACCTCCCCACTGAAAAGTTGCCTTTGTACTGGTTAATGCATGCAATGGTGATGCTATATAAGAGAAATTTGCAATAAACTTTCTCCAGTACTGAACTGCACCTAGGAAACTTCTGACCTCTGTGACTGTACTTGGCTTAGGCCAGTTTACAATAGCTTCGACCTTCACAGGGTCTACTTTCAATTGACCACCCCCTACGACATAGCCTAAGTACACTAAGGATGTCTTAGCAAATTCACATTTAGACATCTTTACATACAATTTTTCTTTTCTCAATACATCAAAGACTTTCTTTACATGACTTACATGATCTTCCCAAGTTTGACTGAATACCTCAGATTTATCATCTTCTTTGGCTTTTACAAGCATTAATACAAAGTTTTTACTTGAGTTGACCAATCTCTTCATTTGACCAGCATTAACTAGTGTAAGATTAGTCTTCACCTTATGTGCCCGTACAATGTATTCTACCCCATCTTTAAAAAGATGATACTTATTCTCCCCCTATAAAAGATTGCTTTTCTGTCATAAAGATAAGGACTCCCTAACACAAGCCCACAAATATCCAAAGGGACCACATCTACTTCTACCTCATCTACAAAGTTTGCAGTGATAGCAAATCTCAATTTACATTGTTTAGTTACTTGTAGTTGAGCATCATTGCAAACCCATCCGAGTGGATATGGTTTCAGATGAGGTGTTGTAGTCAAATTAAGTTTCTTTACAACTTCTTCAGATATTAAGTTGACTTGTGAACCCGTATCAAACAGAGTATCAACCTTAGTGTGTTTTGTTACAACACGAATGTGAAACAATTCATTTCTTTGCTTATCAACCTTAGGAGAAGATTCTTTACTTGTACTTGCACTGGCATTAGAAAAACTTGCATCAGAAGAGAGAGATATACCTTTCCCTTTACCTTGGATTCCGGTAGCAACAATCTTTGTCTCATCTCCGGAGTCTGAACCAAGATCCTGTTGAATCACTGCAGTAGTCTTCTGCTTGCCTTTATCACCTCCATATCTTTTCGGCCTCAACTCAGGATGAAGCTTCCAACATCTTGAATCATCATGCCCCTCTTTCTTGCAATGGGAGCATGTGGGTTTCTCACCCTCTTTCTTAGCTGTAGCTGTCTTCTTCCCTTTGCCTTTATCTTTGTCTTTTTCTTTCCCTTTAGACTTACCCTCAAACTTAGATGGCTTCTTAGAAAAGTTATCACTAAATGTGTTCTTACCCCTTGACTCTATATGAGTAGCTTGAACAGACACCTCGTCTAGATTGTTGGGACTCAACATCAAAATAGTGTGCCTAAGGTAAGAATGTAAACCACCAATATACTTAAGTAATGTGTCTTGGGTATACAAGGGAACATTTAGAGCAATGGCCCGTTTCCTAAACTCATGAGTATACTCCTGGACAGACTGCCCCTTACCTTGCCTAAAGGTTTGCCAATTCATGGTTAACTGTTGCATGTAACCTAAAGGGTAGAATTGTTTCCTAAGGGCAGCAACAAACTCCATCCAAGACATATTAACTTGACCATGGCGAGCAATTTCTTCACGAGTTTTACTCTCCCACCAGGTGAGAGCTGTACCTCCCAACCGGAGAGTTGCTAATTGAATCCTAGAAGCATCTTCTACTAGGCCTTGAATCCTATAGTATACTTCTACTTGTTGGACCCAATCGTCTAACTTCTCAGCATTTAACTCCCCACAGTATTTAGGTAACTCAAATTTTACATCAAGCTTAATTACAGGCTTAGACTTGCTCTTAAATGGATTTACATTAGAAGAAGGAGAAGGAGAAGGAGGAGAAGGGGGAGGAGAAGAAGAGGGAGAAGATGGAGGAGAAGGAGTTTCTGGAGCTTTCTCCTCTGTGTCTTTCTGATCTTCCTGCTTCTTGTGCTTTGAAGAACCTCCCTTTTCGCTCTTCTTCTTTTCTGCATAAAGTTCGTCCACCATCGCCTTCATGTCAAGAAATAGCTTCTGGAAATCCTTGACACTGAGCTCTGAACTTTGTCCACCTTCTTTCGCTTCCATTTGTGACGGTTGATTAGCTCTTCGTCTTCTGATCTCTGGATTATATTCTTCGAGTTCTCCTTTGCCTCGTTGTAACCTGGATCTCGTTAGCATTCAAATTCTGCAATACTAGCCACACACAAAGCTCTGATACCAACTTGATCTATATAGGATCTAGGACTAAATGCTTACAGAATGCGTAACATAAAAGATCAATTATTACAACGCTTAATATAAATGATTACATAATTAAATGCTCAAATGAATAAAAGAACATAACATAAAATAAATGCCAAGATAATGAACTGAGAAAGAAAGAGAGAAGAAATAGAGAGACGAAACCACAATTGATAACGGAGTTCGTCCCTAAGGACTACGTCTCCGGGCCCCTCTCCAACGGAGTGACCGATCCGATTATACTCCAAAATCAGTTACAATTGCGACAACATCATTCCCTTCAAGCACATCGATATCACAGCATAACTTTGACGTACAGGAACAATTACAATCATCTCCCGAGCATTCTCTCGTTCTCCACTTGGACTTGGAAAATCAAGGCCTACACCCCTCTTTTTATACAAAAAGTTTGCCTAATTAGGCCTAACCACTCAATTAATTGCCTAACCTCCCTGATCAGCTCGTATCAGGTCTAATTTGGCTTCTGCAATCTTTTGGTTTTAGGTGGTTTAGAGGGTTTTGTTTGTTTTGGCCTTATTTGGCCATTTGATTAGGATTCGGTTTCAAATCTTTAACAAAATTAACCAAACTCCTCATATATTTAATCGACCGTTGGTGGTCTATCGGTGCTTATCCTTTTTACTTGGATGCAGGTCGGCGGTTCAAAACCCGCCGGCCTCCGTTTTGTTTGCAATACCGCTCAACACATATACCAAAATAAACACCGGTCACATTTAGTATAGACTGCTTTTGGCGGTGCAACGGTGAAAACTGTCCGCCCTGTCTGCGGAGACCGCGGGTTCCAATCCGCAGAGTATTTTTGTTAAAACAACTAACAACCCTGCGGATGCTCTGAATGACGCCAACCACTGAGAGCTCGCCACGTGTCAAACCATTACTCGTAGAAAATGCCAACGTGTCCGCTGACGAAGCCACCCACGAGGATACCGTACTGCTGACTGGGAGCCACGTGTCTCACTGCTATTCGCCGAAACTGCTGACTCATCCGATGACGTGTCCGCTGATTGGATTGCCACATATGATGTTCGTACCGTACGGATGGACACGTGTCACCCGTTGATTGGTCCGTACGGTCTGAGTCACCTGCCACGTGTCGGGCCGAAATTCGTCCACTTGGCTTCCGTACTGTACGGACTGACACGTCAGCATGATGACGTCATCATCTGTACCCTCTAATTGACTGAAGTTTGACTGCTTCTAACTTGAGCATACGACATCGGATTTCGACGAAACGAACGCCGTCGGAATCGTCTCGACGAGCTCTTCGCGATGATGACGGTTCCGTCGATTTCCGAGATGATTATTTTTTTCGCCTTCTGGACGCCCCTGAAGCCAGTTTGACTGGAAGTTTGACTGGCCATAACTTGCACAAACGGAGTCCTTTTCGCCCCATTCAAGTTGCGTTGGAATCAGGACGTCGTTCTCTTTCTGATGAAGCTGAAATCTGGAGTATTGGGAACACTTCAATTTTCACTGAAAAATTGTCCCCCGGATCATTCTTTCATAAATATCTAGTTGGTAGAACAAATTGGAAGGGGTATGAAATCATTCCAACCACATACAAAAGTAAAACACCCTGAAATTTAGGGCATCGTTCCCTCTAATTTGATAGATGCTAGGGTTGAACAATAGCGTCTCAGAGATGAAGACTGTATTTTTCTTTGATGAATGTTTAATTTGTATCCATGAGAACAGTAACATTTTCATAGCTGCGACCTCCCGACCTCTCCTGCTTTCTCCAAAACCCGGGAAAATGTTTGTCATCTCCAAAACCATACCCCAATGTCACTTTCGTCCCCAAAACTTGGAGAAACATCACTTCACTCTCTTGAAGTATGCTTCCATCTGAAATTCCACTGGTTCAAGTCTTCAATCCCCAAGTACTTTTAGTTGTAGTTACCCAGAAACTCCATTATAGGAATGTGGACGGGGAATCTGATTTGTAGGGACTCGACTCTTATGCGATCTAGCTTCAAAAGCCTCTAATCTTATGAACAAACCCTCACCTGAAATTCTAAAATTTTCAGGCATTCCTTCTGCCGAATTTTTCCGAGTTTGATTATGCTTCTCTTTGAATCTTATTTATGGCTCTTCTTACATATCAATAGTTCACTTGGCTTGAATTGTTCTGCTCAGGACTTAGTCTGTTTCTGGTTCAATGGTTCAACCCACAATGCAAGAACATTCCTGCTCTGATATCAATAAAGCTGCAGGAAGCCGCAAAAAACTAGAAATGAAAACGTTATTAAGGAACAATTCATGTTCTAGAGACAGTATGTCCGAGTATATCTTCAAATGCCTCTTCATTAATTTCAGAATTCAAAGTTTCTATTATTAGTTGCAAAATGTATTGTTTTATCAAAATGCATCATAACATCTCACCCATATCTTACATCAAGAATTACATGCTTTGAAAGCTAATTTTCCCTAGGAACATATATGTTTTATCTATTTGTAGAAAACGCCTTTTATAAAGCTATTTTCTTGGTTTGTAAGAAAAATCTACTTCTTTTATTATTTGTAAGAAAATGACAAAAGTAACTCCATACACTTCTGCCTCATCTCTCAGGTAGGGTGATTATTTCAACATTATCTCCAGCGAGAAGCCAACCTAGTCCGACATGAACGCTTTTACCGCCATCACTGCCTTCAGTAATTTCTCTGCACACCCATTCCCGAAATGCCTCATCTATGCTTAACTTGGCCTTGACACACGCAAAGGCAAGAAGGGAATGGAATGGAGAAGCCCATTATTTGTGCATAGTTCACAATAGAGAGTTGCAATGGAGATTTGTCAATGACAAAACAGAAGCTGCCATGAATGCTCAAAGTTACTGCTGAGGTCTGCTTCTGTACCGATTTTTATTATCCTAAAATTTAAACAAAAGTGATTACTAATAAACTAATGTAGGATATGAAGGTGTTTCTTAAAGTAGAACGCTTTCCCCAAACTTACTCATTGGTGCTCTTAAACATTTAACCTAAATCGTGTTGTCTGATACAGTAGACAGGCGCTTTGCATTCAAACACTGGTAACCATCTTTAAGAGAAAGATTAACTTTTACAATGGAGTGTCTATGTTTTTCTAAGAACTTCGCAACAGTTTGCAGGTTTGATGGACAGGAAAGAGAACGTTCAATCTATACCAAGTTGGTTATCTACACATTCAGTTTGCTTCGAGTTTTATTTCAATCCATGTAATGAAATGCTGCAAGTTCCATGACCTTGAAAGTCACAAAGTAATTGAAGAGCATATATTTACTGATGAATGGGTCTACACAATCCTTTTACATCTTTTTGGGAATCATTCGGCAAATCAAAAGATAAAAGGTTTTTTCAATTAGTTAGAATTTAATTAAAAGAAAATTGAGTTGGGGTTAGGGTGTACTATTATATTATTTTTAAATTGCTGAAATTATTTTTGAAAAATAAAAATAATGTGTAAAAATGAGTAGGATTGATTGAAATGCAGATTTTATATAAAAAAATAGCAATTTAATTGTTAAGTTTTGGAAAATTTGTGAAAAAGTTGTGATTCCAAAAATAATCATGATTTAATCGAGAATTAATCATGATTAAATTAGCTTCATTGGCCAAAAAACTGGGTTGACTGATTATTTGAAAAAACTGGAGATTTTTTGGGGAAATAACAGCAACAAGGTCAGGCAGTGATTAATAATTTAATTAGAATAAATCACAATTCTTTTTAAAATTCTGCGACATGGTTTTTAATATGTTTTTTCAGAGTACTATGTAATAACATTGTCTGCACATTCGATTAGCTTTTAGTTTTTTTTCAATCTGTCATGTGATGCAGCAATTTCCATGACCTGCACAGTTGAAGAATAATTAAAAAGCATATCTTTAATTTATATTCAAATCCACACAATCTATTTGTAATGTCTATTTTTACTGTGTTGTTTTTAAGAACTTTGCAAGAGGCTGGAGATTGGTGGACAAGAAAGAGAATATCCTGTCATTATGAAGTCAATTATCTATGCATTTAGTTTGCTTCTTGTTTTTCTTCAATTCATGTGACGAATCCAGCAAGTTCCATGATCTGGACAGCCACAGTAATTAAAGGACATATATTTTGTTTATGAATGGGTCCAGGCAATCTTTTTACAATGTTTGTTTTTACTATATCATTTCTAGACTTTGGAATACTGTGGAGATTGCTGGACAGGAAAGGGAATGTTGACTTAGTACTAAGTCAATTATCTAGACATTTGGTTTGTTTCTAGTTTTTGGCTGGTTTCCATTTTTTCTTCAATCTATATGATGAAATGCAGCAAGTTCCATGATCTCAACAGCTGCAGAGTAATTAAAAGAAATATATTTTATTTATAAATGGGTCTACAAAATCCTTTGTATTGTATGCTTAACCTTATATCTTTCATTGTGGAGCTTTTTACAACTAGCCTCATCGGTTTATAAAAGGGTTTCATTGTTAGTGATGCCCTCGAAGGATCAAAGAATGTTAAAAAACACCAAATCTGCAAACACAAAATGGGTATGGGTTTGAAAAGTAGTTTCGAGTCGGGGGCCTTACTGCCCTTATTTCTTGGGTAATTTTTTATGCCTTTAGTGTGGGGATGTCAGTTAATTCCCAAAATAATAAAAAATAAGGGGATGTCTGCAAAACTTTTAAATCCGTAGGGCTGCATCCCTGTAGAGCACTATAAATATATTACTAATGCTCTATGTAATCACCAATTCTGATGCAGAACAGGTCTTGATTTCCACATTTGTCCAGCTTAGTTTAATCTGGTACTGATGTAGTTTGACTTAAATATAGAATTTGTGTAAACTACCATATGCTAACAAGACATTTACAGAATTAGACAATTATTCATTATCTTCACTACAAGTAGCCGAATGCATTTTTTAATTGATCATGAAACTCTATCCGTTGTATGGTGCAATTCATGCTCATCAATATTCAAATGTCCTCGACATCGGCATAGAGTATTTAAGGAACTTAAAGTACGTTTCTTATTCTTCTACCCATCAAATTGGACATTACAGAGCTATCAAAAACATTCGTCACTAATTTGCAAGTGGTTAGGAAGGAAAATACATAGGGGAGAGGGGCTCATAGTGGAGCGGGGTCCAATAGTGGGGATAGAAGTAGTTCTTAGTGGGCCCCATAGTGGAGCGCCTGAATATCCAATTACAAAACACTTTTTGTCCATAAAGTACACATAGTGACAAATCATGTGATGCCACATTAGCGCACCAATAAAACATGACTTAGTGCACCACTATCGGTCTCACTTTTTTTTGGGGCCTTTTTGGATACCTCAACAAAAAGCATGTTGATGTGGCATCATATTTGATGATGTGGCCCTAAAACGAAATATAGAAGCATGTGAGTTGCCAAATAAACTATTGTACAAAATTGGGAGTGATTTGAAATTTCCACATAGGATTTTGAGAAACGCGAAGTTAGGGTGCTCCACTATGGGCCCTTCTCCCCTAACGCATTCACACTAAGTGGAATTATGACATGAAGAGCAACAATATTACTTTGTTAATTCACCACTATAGATAGCATGCAGTCTAAATCTCTTCTTGATTACTTATAAATAAAGAACTGTGAAGACAAACTTCGTTAATTCACCATTGCAGATAACATGCAGTCTAAATCTCTTCTTGATTACTTATAAATAAAGAACTGTGAAGACAAATAACATTTGAAGACAAATAACTCAAATGTTATATTGCCTAGAACAAAAATAAAGATCTCTTATAATTGCTTAGGATACTCTAGGATTATCTTCATGAACTTAATCTTCAACTCTTCTTATTTCCTTATTAATGCTTTAATATGCAATTTATTTCTTACTAATTGGAAATTATCTTCAATATGGTATTCTCAAATGTCTAATCTAAAATTCTGCAGTTTGGTCATAAAACAAACTATGTAGCTTTTCAAATAGTGATTTTGTATATTGACAGATAATAATTTCTATTAGAAGGTCAAGCATCGATAATTTTAAAATACTCATCTTTAGGTTATTCATATTTCAGCATGAGACATGAATTTGCCATGTTAAATCATTGATATCCAAAAGTCTAAGAGGAAAAATCTTCCAACATAATAATTTATATGGTTATACAACAAAATCTTTTGATAGATATCATGCATCTATGCAAACCAATTTTCAATATCAATTGACTCATAAACACATTTACTGAGGGGCTAATGTGCTTAAACATATATTGAAATAACATTTTTTCAAACTAAGGTTTGTTTTTACTCAATTTTTATTAAGAATACCTACTCATAGATGGGGGAGGTATCTCTCATGCTTATTTGATCAAAACGTGGCCAATCTCTTATGAATGTCTCTCAAAATATAGTAACACCTTTTGCACCCCTCTACACCCTTCACCCTCTCCCTACACTACAAATTAAAAGTAAAAGAATGTCAATTTTTTGATGGATCAGCTAAGAGTTTAACCTAGCATCTCTCATTTGTCGTTGGGATGTTATACCGCTGAGCTATCAATCCTCTTAGTGACTGGCCCATATTTGTTTATGGATTGATTAATTTTGCAACGCCCTCATTGAGCCACAGTACAAATGCTTAAGGATCCTAGCTTGGTATGGCTTTGCTAATATGGGCTATGATACCAAATAAAGGTTTTTGTGAGACCAACAATTAACTTTGGATGATCTACATAGATCATCTCTCAGCAACAAAATAATGCAAAATTGTGGAAGACTCTGAAATCTTTATTAATTCAATTGAAGAAGGAATGTACATTTATACAAAAATATTTTAACTAAATAAAAACTTAGAACTCCTATTCAACTACCTACTAAAACTAATTGCTTATTAACGAAATAAATAAATACTGTTCATTATTCTTTTAAATAAAACTTTGTTTCAAAAATTTATAAAGGTTTGTGATGGACATTAAGGTGTGTTCTACATATCTTAAGGAAGTGGGTTGAAAACAAGAACACTCTTATTAAATATTAGTTAATGAACCACTATATGTCATGGTACTTCATTTTGTTTTTAGACAAAAAAGTAATGATTGTCTCATTTTGATTTTGAGAATGTTTACTTTATAATGTTTACTATATTTTATGATTGGTCATTAATTTTATTTTTTAAATTCTAATTATTTGAAATCTCAATTTTCTTTTGTATTTTTTATTAATATAAGGGTGTATTCTTAAATCTTTTCCAACCATCCTTGTACATAAAATTGATGAGCATTCAATTACACTGAGGGGGGTGAATTTGTATAACAACAATCTTTACCAATTTAAACTTTAATCAACCACAACAACTACACACTTGTAAGGTCTAACAATTAGAACACATAATGAACACACGATTTATGTGGAAACCCTCGTGAAAGAAAACCAGGACAAAATATTGCTTTATATAGATTTTCTTGTACAATCTTCATAGGCCCCAACCTATACGTGACACCAATCCCCTCTTATCTAATTTGTAGGCACCAACCCACTGTAGACACCAATCCCCACAACTAAGCACCAACTTAGTAAGAGACACCAATGTCTTGATGTAAGGCACCAACTTTGTCAATGAGTGGCACCGACCTCTTTCACAATAGCATCCTTGTCTTCTCTAAAAATAAACCATCTCAAATCTCCACTTATTTATTTTCTCAAATCTACACTTATTTATCTTCTCAAATTTACCCTAAGTATTATCCTTCCAAATTTGCACTTATATACTTTCAAATCTACACTTATCTTTTAATCAAATCTGCACTTATCTTTTTTCTCAAATCTACTCTTATGCACTTTCAGATATGCTCTTATATTCCTTCAAAAATCTGCTCTTATATATCACACTAAATGCTTCTTCACCCAAGAGAGGCGACCTTTCATATGTCGGCAATATCCTTCATTTTATCTATGCTTTGTTGTAGTAAATTAGAAATGATATTCTATATTTTTCTTGTCTTTTCAAACTATGACTTGACTTCTATAATTTAGCCGATAGGCTTCTTATTGTGGACTTGCCAGTCCACAAGCCATCGGAATACCTGTCTCACACTTCCGGTATACCATATGCTCGCCAGTAAACAGGTTTTCATATGGATTTTGGAGAAGGTGGTTTGCGACTGCCATTCTGTCGAAGGTGACAATGACTGAGTCGTGCAGAATTAAATGCCAAGTTTCCTCTGTCACACTACCTCTTGTCGGTTATAGAAGTACAAAATTAAATGCCAAGTTTCCTCTATCACACTACCTCTCGTCGGTGATAGAAGTAATGAATGCTAAAGATTTGATATGATCGATCTATCTCATCGAATCACATTCACCGCCTCAAGCATCCACAATCTACAGGAAAAGACCTTCTATCCAGCTCCCCTGAAAACCCTATTGTTTTTGTTTCGAGTTACCAATTATCATGGCATGAGGCGGCGATGAGAATCAAGGTGAGGAGGGTGAGGGTGTGAATCCCAGGGCGCAGCTAAGGGGACCGCCACTCGCTGCCTTCCTACCTTTTATCAGCGATACTATGAGTTTCTAGCTACAATGAGGAGGGTTCTGGTGGCCAGGGAGGGCGTCAGGCAAGCTGGACATGCCTCTGTTAAAATGTTGCCATTTTTTCTTTTGCTTATTGTATTATATTATTTGCTGGTTTGAAGACCTCCATTGTTGCTATTTCAGTTTCACTACTTCCAGGCGGCACACGGCTTCTGTGCTTCTTCCATTGCCTTTTAAAGGAGCGATCTTTATTCTTTGAGTATTTGGCAGGCAAGATTTTGCAATATTTTGATTTTGTTTAGTTTATTGTTGAAGTATTTTTTTTCTTTTGTTGATTCGTAAGATAATATTTTATTAATCTAAAGAGGGAGGATTACAAAATTGTCTCACCTAAAATCAAACAGGGCATACAAAATTACTCAAACCCTAGTCTAAGGCAAACAACATGAACCCACAATTTGAGTGTAGCCGCGCCCAAGAAAGCCCACAACCAAATCAGCAGACAACCAGAGCAAACCTCCACAGAGGCACAAGAAGCAAATGATGCGGATGATCCAGTGCATATGCTCGACCAACTTCAATCCAAGCGTGCAACACCAATTATCACCAAAAGACCTCAGAATACAGACCTCAACCCCATTACATTCCTGGTGAAGAGGGCATGAACAAAAGCCTTCAAACAACAAAACGATGTGCGACCAAGCTACCACCAAACGTCCACCAGACAGTCGAGGTAAACCCCCACACCCATAACAATATCCAAAAACACATAAACTTCTTTTTGCACGACATTAATCAATATTGCAAACCACACAACGACACAGCTGTCTTGGGATATGCTTACCGCACCATTTTCTATATCCTCTGCCAAACCTAATCAAGATCTTCAACTTTTGTTTAAGATTTTTTAACTTGATATCTGGGACAAAATATTTGAGGGCAGTTGCCCTGAGATATTTTGGTATCTCATTACTGAAGGAAATTGTTTGTGGAAGGACAAATTTTGGCGGTTAGAGTCTAAATAAGCGGTTGTGGAGGACGTACCGCTAATTTAGGCGGCGAAAATTTGTTGTATGTAGTTTTTGGCAGGATAAAGTCGGTGGGGTGCGTGCCATTTTAGTGGCGGCAACTGCAAAAGTTTTCCTCTGTGGGACACGAGTCTAGCCATTGGTAGTCGTGGCGTGTTCTGAACGAAAAAGTTGTACAATTTGACTGTTAGAGCAATGAAAATAAAGCATGAATTTGGCAGGGAAGCAATATTTCATGCCTTGAATTCCTTGAAATAATTACTGCTTAGTTTGGAGGTATTTAGCTGTGAGATCATTTATAGTTTTGTGGGAGGTATATTAGTCTGGTGAGTAGAAAAATTTTAATTGCCCAATTCCCCACTAACATTGACAACACTTTTCAATTGATCCATAGTAAGATCTTTGATTGATAGTGGCAGTGACGTTTTCACAATCCATTAGATAGAATGAAAAGGGCTCGTGGAAAAATAGTGTATTTTTGTTTGTGATAATTTGGGAACCATAATCCTGAACCCTCATCAAGATATGCGATCCTTGATATTAATGTGAACAAATTGTGATTTTTTTACGGAAGTCACAGAGATCCGGATGGTTGTTCATAAGTGCGATCCAAACTATGATTATTAGTTTTGATTATTTCTCAGTCGAATAAATCCTGGTGATGATTCACCGGTTTAATGTGAAATATTGATGCAAACAAGACTTGGCCTTTTCCCAACCCAAATCTGTATTTCTTGTTCAAGATCAATACCAGGATCACGTTGATATTAGTTGTTCTCGAGGTCATATGAGTACCTATCAATTTTCATCCAAAAATATAGATCCCTTTATTATATTAACTGTTCTTTCATTCATTTCTTTTCATTTATAAGTATTAAGCGTGTAACCATCTTTGTTCCTCTGTAGGTTTGTCGATGCAGTTCTTACAATTCCAAAGTGTACACTATTCCTTATGTGCGGGATGAATTTGGCCTTCGACCGTGAGTTGATTGGCCCTGCAATGTATTTTGGTCTAATGTTGGATGGTCAGCCCATTGGTCGCTACGATGACATGTGGGCAGGCTGGTGTGTTAAGGTTTTACACTTAACCTTCTCTCTCAGCTTGAATGATTTGTTTTCTCCCAATTTTTTGACATGCTTGTTCCCACCTTTTCCTTTTGTTTGTGATTTTGTGGCTTAAAATATTTTGGTTGGTTGCAGGTGATATGTGACCATTTGGATTTGGGTGAAGCCAAGATTGCCATTCATTTCGCACAGTAAGGCGAGTAACCCATTCTTCAATTTGAAGAAAGAGTGCAAGGGAATATTTTGGCAAGAGGAGATCATTCCTTTTTCCCAATCAGCTACCCTTCCCAAAGAATGTACATCTGTGCAGTAATGCTATATTGAGCTGTCAAAGCAAGTCAAAGATAAGTTTGCAAAAGTTGGTCCATACTTTCAGAAGCTATGAGATGCAATGGTCAACATGGATTGAGGCTTGGGATGAGCTTAACCCTCCTAAAAAGGAGGAAAATGGAGTTACCAATGGTCCAGCTACCTCATCTAAGTAGGAAGGAATGGGCCTAGCATTACCAGTAAATAAATGTTGAACTAGCAGTAGGTTTTAGAGCCATTGCAATGTGTAAATAGTGAAACAGATTCAATGTTTGATAACTTTTATGTTCAAGTTTGCTTGTTTCGTAGTTTTATCCCTTTGAATATGTTAACTTCGATTAGATGGCGTTCAAGGCTGCAATTCATATTTATAGCTCAAAAGTTTTAACTTCATCACTTTGCAACACTGAAATTATAAGAGTTGTATTTTTTTCTCATGAATTTAAGTTGTAACTACCCATGCTTTAGTAGTAGAGAGTCTAATATTTATATTTTACATGGGCCATTTAACTGTGAGTAGAAATTGCACTTTAGAAATTCCAAATTTGTTATTTACATCTATAGCTCAACAAATTTTACTTTAATTGATCATTGGAAGAGTAAAAATTCAAATTTCTAGCTCTAGAATTTTAACTATAATTGGGATCATTGTTCTATTATTTAAAAAAAATTTGTAACTGTTGGCCCTTGAGATTTCCACTCTCATAACCAGCTTATAATATTGTGGAATTTAACTACAATCATGCATCGAAAAGTGAAAACCTAAGACTCATTTATTTGGTTTGAAAATTTGAATTTTTTTTCAAATAATTTTGTCATAATTGTGCTTCAAAAGAGTGCATGTGTAATATAGAATTGAAGAATATAATTTTAGTTGTGCATTGGAAAGTGCAAACATAAAGATTGACATAGCATCTACCATGTTCTTGTTGATGTTATTGCATTGGTCAAGATAATTTTGCAAATACTTTTCAAAAAAGGGGTTATGAACTAAGGTAAGCGTGTAATATGGAGTCTATATAGAGAGGACATTTGAGCAAATATATCACAACACGATAGTGGAAGGTGATCTACGCTAGCAAAAACAACTTTTAGTTAGTTCAAACATTCCTTGCCACATGCCTCAAAATACATTTGAACTCACAACTCATATTTTCATTTCAAAGGTTGTAAAAAACTTGTCTCGAACTCAAGAGTATAGAAGCTCTAAAACTCTCAAGTTTATTGTGAATAGCGAAATGGTTTTGATTCATATCAATTTTTTACTAATTTAATTATTTCGTAGGGTTATATTATATTTTTCTTGCAAACTTTGTCCTTTTCTCCTTGTTGGCATCGCTGACAATACACCACAATTTGTACAAAATCTCGAGGTAAATCACTTATTACGGTTTCACTGATCTATTGTGTTGTGTTCTATTTCATTCTAAAACAATTATGTTATTTATTAAATGAAGTCGTTGGTTTTGTGGTTTTATCTATGGTTGTTTTAAAATTTCGTTTATTTTGTTCTTGTCGTTGTTGTAATTGCAATAGAGATATTTTCACATAGAGTGATAAATTGAGATCAGACCATCTTCAAATGTTAAACTTATTATATTATTTTCACAAAATTTAAATATTGTATGACATATTTCTTCATGGTTTTGTGTCATTATACTAGCTTTTGTACTTTAAAGACCAAACATCACAAGGCAATGGATTGACGTGATACAAAAGATGATTAAAATTTTGAAATATTAGGTTAAATGACAAACAACTTGGTTTTTCCAAATATGGGCTCTTATCAGACTGTTACGAGTTATGACATCTAATTAATTCTAAAGAAATCACTACATTGGCCAAGACTATTCAATATCACATTGAAGGGCACTATACTCAGGGAAATCCCCTTAGTTTTTGGCTAAATGCACAAGCTCCCAGGCCTTGTCTACCTTCCCTACTTTACACATTGCATTAGCGAATAAAATGTAGAACATCTGGGAAAGACTGGCAACATTTCTCACTAATGTGAACTATAGTCATTTCTGTCTCCTGCAGTCTGTTCTCCTTTAACAATGTAAAAAACACATTACTCGGTTAGGACTCAGTGGTACAATTAGGTGCCAACATGCTTTTGATAGCATTCCTTTGAATTTCCTATCGGCGCATCCCTTGCACCTCCTAGAGTTGCAAGTGCTAGTTTATATCTCTTCCATGCCTCTTCACAAAGGAGGATAATTCTTCCAAAGGTGATTGCGTGTCCCAAGAGAAGCGTCTCTACCAAGGTTAGCTTCTTAAGGATATTGTAAATACATTTATTTTATTTAATAACATACCAAAAATGGGCACCATAAATATCATGAAGTCAGCTAGCATAGAGGGAATAAATTTAGCTTGGTCGGTCAACAAAGCATGCATTTGTCTAACTTTATTTTCTCCTTAATCAATACCCATTGATATTAATAACTATCGTTGCCTTTTTATCATTGTTATTTTTCACTCTTAGGTGATTATAGTGGCCTTTGGCCTTAATACAATTATCGATTTCCTCTCTTAGGTGATTATAGTGGCCTTTGGCCTTAATACAATTATCGATTTCCTCCTTGAACTAATGATAATAATCTCAACCATATGCATCAATCTTGCTACTAAATTTTGCTTATACATATTTGGCAATGATCTTGCTTATGCACCTTGACATAAATGGCAATGATGACAGCAATTTTTTTCATACTCTTTTGACATCAATGACAACAATTTCTAATTGTCCATACACCTTTGACATCAATGACAATATTTCCAAAAAAAATATTTTCACAACATGAAGACATGTCTAAAACATACTCAAGTTTTCCTTGTGCCACCCATGCAACTAAAATCAACTATTTACTATTTGGGGACATTTGAGGACGCCTAGTTGTCCTTAGCTAGAAATCTATTTTTAATATAACCCTAAATGAAGAATTTTGTGTGTTTCCTCTATTTCCTTACTCATTCATTTTCCCCTACTTTTAACATATTTCAATGTTGTAGGGTGCTTACATTTACCTCTATCATGTTGCTTGATAAGGATGGATGACCCTCTTTGATATTTTAAGAAGTTGGAGGAATTATATTGGGGTTTACTCAACTTGTCAAATGTATAGTTGTCCTCTAAATAATCATTAGGATGGGTAAAAAGTATACTCTCTCTTATGGTAAGGTCATAACAAACTACCGTATGCATGTAGATATTCTAATATGGCTTCATTTTTAATATAATATTGTATGGCTTGAGCCGAACTATATTTTTGACCTAGTTGAGTATTGTTAGAAATTAAGATCTTAGGATACTAATCATTATAAAAAATATATAGAATGAATAAAATGAGAATCATACAAGCATAGATTTTACACATTACACAAGATATACATGGAGAAAACCCCTTCGGGTAAAAACCTCATAAAGCATCATTTTATTAAAAAACACAAAAAATAGTCTACTAAAAAATAAATTGAACTTGGGGACATTCCTCTACTTACTTCCATATGCCCAATAATACCTCATGTACATAGTGATATAATTCACTATAAATATCCAAATTCACTCTCTTACATGAGAGAGAACATCCTTAAATATAGGAGAAAGGGCGAAAAAATACCTTAAGGGTATTAGTCACACCTATTCAAAGCAACCATTCGTAAATAATTAATAATCTAGTAGTTGTTAGAATATTAATTATTAAATAATATATGCTTTATAACATAAGGTTTTATAACCTTATATTAGAACAATATATACATGTTATAAGAGTATGACCCTAGATAATATTATGCTCTAACAAGCATGCATGGTAGATTGCCACTTTCTACCAATAGCCTATCTCAAATTATGAAAATAAATTCTAAATTTTACATCTAAGCATGAAGCATGGATATAGTAGAGGAAGTGGCCACATAATTACTCATTTGATTTTATTCTCTAGGGATAACTTGTATGGAGAAGTTGTCAAAGCATTGAACCAAATTTTAGATGGTATGTTTGTACAATCATAACCTTTTATACTAAATTGTCATAGTTCTCAAAGATTTAGTTTATCACCAACTAGGAATCTCCAAACATAGAGATGTTTCAAACTCCTAATTTCAAGGCTAGCATGACTCTTAAGGAAAGTGTCTTCATATTCAACAATGTTATCAGTACAAAGGAAATATAATTATAAAACTAGGGGGAGAACTCTCTCATTAAGTGAAATTAGGACCATCTGAGCTTCAATTCCTAGGCTACATCTAGCTTTATCAAAATGGAGGGTATAGAGTTTATTTGATATTTGTAGACACAAAAAATTATTATATCTAAAATAATGTTTATCATCATCACAATAATTTAATGACAAAATTAATTAATTTTATCCACAATTCACTCCAACAATTAAATCCATGTCACTAATTAATTAATTAAAATAAATAAATAAAATCCATTTCTATCCCATTATCAAATAAAATAAAATAAATTCACTTTCACCCACTTAAATTGAAATTACTAAATCCATTTTCATCCCATTATTAAATTAAATAATTTAAACTCACTTCCATTCAATATTAATTAAAATAAAATAAATATACCTTCACCCACTTAAATTAATAAATAAAATTATCCCTCAAAAATTCAAATAAATAGGTCCAAATCATTTATCCATGATAATTAATTAAAATTTAAAAAGAGCCCTTTACACATGACCCAAGGCCCCAAGTGCATCTCCAACATCCATTTATCATTTAATATCAACCATTCAAATCCCCACTCAAGCACATATAAATAAATTTGTTGATCCTTCATTCATATCATACACTCATCAAGCATACATCAAGCATAAGGCATCAAGAGCACACATCAAGCATACACATACAAGTGCATGTTATTAATATTTTGGAGACTCTAAAAGAAACTACATCACTCGTATCCATGAACAAATCCACTCAACAAAGATCTCTTGATTTGTGAGTGAAGGTAAGAATTATTTGATTTGATCTTCTTTATGCTTAATCCAAAGGTATTTTACTTGATTTATATTAAGCGTTTAATAGGGTTTTAGTCTCTTGAATTTTGTTCTAAATGTAGCATCATAGATTCTAGCATGCCTAGTTGGACCCTTGGCCCTTTAGAAAATTTGGTTTTGTAGGATTTTTGATGCTTGCTTCTGTAGAATTTGTAGGCTTTTTGATATATTTTTTAGATTAAAATTTGTGACTTGTGTCGTGGAGTATTCACTTAGTCTTCAACATGTACATTTTCACCTAGAACTAAGATTTTGTAGGTTTTAATTTTTGCACACAATCTTTGATCTTTGCACCTAATTTTTAGGATTTGCATCTAATCTCAGACATATACATTTCTAGCTAACTAGAGTTTTGTACGTTTCAACACTGCACTCAATCTTTTCCATCTACACCTAATCTTTGGTGTCTACGCTCAATCCATGATATATACACTTTTGAACTATATTGTTTAGGTTTTTTACATCTACATTCAATTACTACCATATGCTTTTGATCCATGGCATATGCATTTCTAATATTGTTTTATAGGTTTGGTGTCTATTTAAATTGTAGCATCTCTTCTTAATTTATAACCTTTGCAACTATACCCAAGTGTTTACATCCTATAGATATTTTTTTTAATTTCTAATTTTGAACTGCTAATCTTTGACTTGCAAGGTATACTATTGTTGTTTACATCACCCTAACCCTCTTTGTGTATTTTTTTTCTTGTCCAAGATCAAAATCAAATCAAATCACTTGTGCTTATTTTGTAGGTTTTCTTAACAAAGCTTGATTTTCAAACAAATATCAATTGTTGTTTTGTATATGTGTGCTTATGTGGTTAGGCTTGTGTATGCTATTCTTTTGTAAGTTTCATGTGATCCTAAGAATCAAAAGAAACTTAATCACTTGTATAGCGTAAGGATAGTACATGTGTATACTCTTCTCTTGCACTTTGTGTTATCTTGAGAATCAAAATCACCTATCTCTCTCTATTTTTATTTTTCTAGGGGTATATTGCATTGCACTAATTATACAAAGCATATGTTCTGGTAAGCGATATAAATTCTTGGGAGGAGCTATCATTTTGGGCTAAGTTGGATTCTCCATATAAGTTTCCAATGAAGGAGATGAAGAATTTCCTTCTCAAGACATGCCAATAAAAAAACCCTCTAGTATCATGGAATTGGGACTCATGTGCCTTTGGTTATATTAGGTACTCCTTTAGTTGATATTTGTTTAAGCCTAGATTATGAAACCATCAATGATTTGTAACTTGTGATTGTAACAACCCCAGTGTTCTACTCAGTAAAATTCTAAAGTTTTCACGTTAAGTGAAAAAATCCATGATGCTAAGTGAAAAAATCCATGATTCTAAACATAGCAATAATTTTTTTTCTTTCCATAATGTAAAATACATGCACATTTGAAATAACACTATTTCCAAACTTCCATTGCATTTCATTGTAATTTTACAAATCTTTCCTCAACATAGATTTCACATTGAATAAACTCAAGTTTATTCAAGATTACATCCTTCCATATAAATGGGTACAAGATACATATATAGCTCTTCTAAACTTCATCTAGCAATAGACTAGACAAAATAGTCTTGATGCCATCGCAATGGTGCATACATTCTAGATGTCCTCGCTCTCTCATGCATACACTCTAGCTGTCCCCAATGTTGGCACGAACATCTGTAAACCTTGGCCGCCATCTTATGAGGAGAAGCATCACTCAAGCACTTTTCTTCCAACAATGAACTTAATGCAGTCCCCTGCACATTTGTCACATATGACAAGATGGCCCTACCCTTCAACAAAGAGATTGGTTGGTAAACCCCATAACAAATGTCTATCTGAGCTTAGTGTTGTGTCCTATAAACCATAACCTATTCATATGGTCGTTCTTCCTACAAGTATGAAAATATTGAACTAAAATGCATAAAAGGAACATGGTGAACTGATAGTGTAAATAGTGGCTACTTACACTACTTTGGCCAAAGTATTCTCACCCAGTACTTCGAGTGATAATCTTCCTATTCGCATACACTTCTATAGCTCGGTTTGAATTATGACTGTTCATATACTATGCTTAGGTAATCTCCTTCCATAGGTAATCCCTAACCTCAGAAATAACCTAATCCCCTTTTCCCAAAACACAATGGTATCTCTACTAATAAAGCCTAAGCATAAGTTACCCCCTTCAATGGATATTCCAATCCTAGGTATAACATATGAGATTTTCTAGTTTACAAATTAACTTTGCATAAACAAGCTATTCGCTTCAATAGACGATCTAGTCCCAAGTATAACTTTATAATCTTAAGTTTAACTTCATAAGCTAAACCTAATCATGGATTAAATACTTTGTAAATAACTGACTCTATTCAACAATACTTCACGTTATTACGTGATTCTCATCAAGAGAGTGTAGTCTCTTCCATGAATGACCTCAATCGAAGAATAATCATATTAATAGATGATTCCATTCGAAAGTGTAACTTCCTTAGTAAAAAGGATTATTCAAGAGTAGAATCTTGTCAACTATGCGATTTCATATCAAGAGTATAAAGCAACTAATCAAGTAGCAACTCTAACTAAATAGGTAATCCCACCTATGTCTCCATACATATAGTATCTCATAAACTTAAGTGATTTACTTATTCACATAGGTGAGTCTCAACCTTCGTATACCCTAATCCCAGATATAATCAAATAATTAACAATCAGTGTAATCAAGTAGTTTAACCTAAACCTATGTGTTCCAACAAGAACAACATACAACCCATCCAAGAAAGTTATTCTTAACCTATTGGTTCTAGTGGGTAATCAAGTAAATATTCCAACCCAATAGGTTAATCTTAACCTAGGTTTCAATATACTTCTCAACCTAAATAGGTTACTCCCAACCCAGGTTTTGTTCCATTAGTTAAACAATGATCAAGTGATCATACTAGTACGGATTAGCGATGACTCATCCTATCATTTCTTCCAAACTGTCGATGTACAACTAAACCTTATCATTCCCAAGGTTTCCTAACATCGTAAGCCAATAGTGTCAAGTCACTTCATGACTGATACATTTCACATTATGAATAACCCTTAAGCTATTCTTGTTTCATCATTCCTAGTATACTTATACTAATGACAAACAATCCCTCCTATTATAGAGTAAATACAAGCACTTTCTTAAAAAATCATAAAACAACTTCTTTTCCTTTCCAAAGAAAATGCTACAATTTCCTAATGCAAGTATTCTCAAACAGTTCAAACAAAGCATACAAATCTTATTCTTCCATAAATAAATACCAATAAGAGAAGACTATATCCTCATGTTTGTATTACGCTTAACCCAATTGACTGACTTGATACACAACCTTCCAACAATAGCTTACTAGCTTCACTTTATCCTCTCAAAGCAATTCTTCACTATAGCCTCTTACTCAAGATCACACTATACTCTCACAAAGTAACTCTGAGCTCTCACAAAGTATAACTCTCTGATTATTTCTAGTAGACTTGCAGAAAAAGTGCATCCCAAATAGGAAAGCTAGTCCATCTATTTATACAAAAAATTGAGACTTTGCAGGCAAAAGAAAATGTGTTTCAGTTGACACCTCTCTACATGCAGATCGACTCACTTCATACAGCTAAAAGGTAGCAGAAATCTAAGTGTAAACTCAACACAGTATTCTACAGATAGACCCTTTTAGTTGACAACAACTTAAGACTAATTCAAATATGCACATGCTCAAAGATGATAATCGACTTGCAACCAAAGTAGACTTCTATTTGGTTTGGGCGTTTAACTCTAAGGCGCCACCACTTTACCGTTTACCTATTCTCATGTTTGCAGTTTGGAGAATGAATCAACATTATTCATACATTTCTATATGTTGACTTGGTCACTATTTAATGCACGACCCTTTGCATATTACATTGACTTCTTCCATGCTATCTATCCACTTCCATGCTCTATTACACGTGGAAGTCTTCTTTTCTTTCCTATCTTCACACACATCTGCAATATATGCATATCATATACTATGTCATGCTTAATGCGTTGAGCTAGTATTCACAAGGGTGCGGCTTTATGGCTTATACGCCAAGCATCATTCAATTCCACATGCTATATATTTTGGGTAGTTTATAACCCCTATGCATGCCTCCATACTGGCCATTCATTTTAATAACAACGATCTTACTCCCTTTATATCTGTGGTAATGCTGGCTATAAACATTTTATACATAACCATGTGTTTGACCTCCACTATGTATTTTAAGCGTTATCCATCAACTTATGCAACAGATTATGATACCATGTATTCATTATCATTTAGTCTTAAATGACATATACACCTTTATTATTGCATCCTACTTGCATACAAATCAGCCTTTATCTTATGTCAAACATATGTATTAATCGACCCATAATACTTTGCATAGCATTTATACAAATCGACCTCTATTTAATTATCATATATATGCATGTACATATATATATGTAATAGCTTATTACATATATATATATATGTGTGTGTGTGTATATGTATATGTGTATATATATATATATATATATATATTCCATGACAATCAAGTACATATACATTTGATATAGAAATGAATAAGATCTAGTTAACATTCATATAATAATAATATCGACTGTATATATATACATATGTATACATGTATCGACACATGTATATATATATACATGTATCGACACATGTATATATATATACATGTATATGTATGTATACATATGTTGATATATCCGTATGGAAATTTTCGTTTGTCATATGTACATATGTATTGACACATGTATACATATGCATATATCTATATATCTTGTACATATTAATCCATTCGATTGCACAATCAAGCACATACACAATTACTATTTCACTTATAGGAACATGTGTGCGATGTATATATCCATATACACATACATGTTGTATTGTCCACTCAATAGCTCCATGCTCATAAGCAACTCGTTCATAAGCGTGCATAGGTACGTATACCTATGTACTCTCATGTACATGTTCCTTCATGTGTATGGTCTATCGTCGACATGCATATGTATACATATACATACATTCCACATGTGTTCACCTTATCAATACAAGCATAGTAATATAAGGAATAACTCATAAGCTCTAAACATATAAACATCATCCAAGAATGCACTCAACAGTAATCAAGACCCTTACTAATGCAACCACATCATACTAAGGATGACTTACCAATTCCCAACACAATAACTTGACTCAACCATTCTACTGTGAGTGTGTGTGTGTGAGCTCATATAGGTTTCATTTAGGGTTTTCCGACCAATCACTTCTCTTGAGTGATACTTCCCCTCCCTTTCGGAGGATTGAACCTGTCCTTGCAACCAACTTGACATATTTGCAATGGTAGTTAGACGTTCATAATAAATCCATATGCATCTTAAACTTTAGCATATTCATATAACAGTGTATGTTCTTCATCAATGTAAGTTACATAACTACTCTTTCAAAGTATTTATCAACACTTTCACATAATACCTATTTTAGTATAACATTCATTTACAAACATATCAAAATCATGATTGCATTTAGCATCCTATTTACCCGTGGAGGTAAAAGTAAATTAGTAAAAACAAGACGGGGTGTCACAGTGATACACCGATAAGAAATTAGCTTCAGATAATTGCTCACCATGTATCTTTGAAACAAAATAATAGGCTATAATTATGGTCCTAATCCTTCATGTTTGGTGATCTAAGATATTGGTTTAACACTATTTATGACCAATTTTGATATATTGGTAATCTTACAAGCCAAACACACCCACTTGAATAATTTATGTCACATGTGTTCACCTTATCAATACAAGCATAGTAATATAAGGAATAACTCATAAGCTCTAAACATATAAACGTCATCCAAGAATGCACTCAACAGTAATCAAGACCCTTACTAATGCAACCACATCATACTAAGGATGACTTACCAATTCCCAACACAATAACTTGACTCAACCATTCTACTTTGAGTGTGTGTGTGTGTGAGCTCATATAGGTTTCATTTAAGGTTATCCGACCAATCACTTCTCTTGAGTGATACTTCCCCTCCCTTTCGGAGGATTGAACCTGTCCTTGCAACCAACTTGACATATTTGCAATGGTAGTTAGACGTTCATAATAAATCCATATGCATCTTAAACTTTAGCATATTCATATAACAATGTATGTTCTTCATCAATGTAAACATAACTACTCTTTCAAAGCATTTATCAACACTTTCACATAATACCTATTTTAGTATTCCATTCATTTACAAACATATCAAAATCATGATTGCATTTAGCATCCTATTTACCCGTGGAGGTAAAAGTAAATTAGTAAAAACAAGACGGGGTGTCACAGTGATACACCGATAAGAAATTAGCTTCAGATAATTGCTCACCATGTATCTTTGAAACAAAATAATAGGCTATACTTATAGTCCTAATCCTTCATGTTTGGTGATCTAAGATATTGGGCTAACACTATTTATGACCAATTTTGATATATTGGTAATCTTACAAGCCAAACACACCCACTTGAATAATTTATGTATTTATTGTGTTTGAACTTTATCTTTCCCTCCATGTTAAACCCATTTAGAACCAAAATTATAGGAAATATTTTTTTATGTCACCCATAACTAGATGTTGACATCAAAACTTAACATGGAATTCATCGGAGAGAGTAATTTTCTCCAAAAACCCCCATGAATGCAAAATCCTTATGTTGGGGGATCCTCTCAAAATTTGCATAGAAACTAGGACGATAGTGATATTGATAGGAAACCATACAAAAGTGAATATTTCCATGACTATCATGATTTCTTTAACTTTAAACAAAAGTGTTCCCAAATACATTGATACATACAACACAACTAAGATGACATACTTAGGCACCTCATATACATAGGAGATAAGTTATTCTTAAACTACAATATTGATAATTTTAACATCACAAGTCAAGAACCCCCAAAACAAGACCTTGTTACCACTAGCAACAATGTTGATCACAAACAATGATCACAACAAAAAAAAAAAAAAAAACCTCACAACATTACTCTCAAACTCAAAATAAAATAAATTTTTTCATCACAAACTTTCATAGAAAACCATTCAATGACATCAACCTAATCTAAACAATCAATCACATCAACCCAATTTAATTATATCACCAAAACCATCTCTTAACATTCCACTTGACCAAGAGTTTCATGAAAGACACAATACAAAATCTATAAGAATGAACCCAAAGTCAAAAAAAATGATACAAGTTTGAAGAATTATGTTCCTATCATTTTGATAGAGCAATATCACAAATAATTTCCCCTCATATTTTAAATACCCAAATTTGATAAATATAAGGAGAAGGGAGATCCATAAGACCATGTGAAAAAGTTCTATGTGGCATGTCAATAAGTTGACTATAGTGACATACACATAATTAAGATATTTTTTAGAAGTTTAAGGGGGCAAGCTCTTGAATGGCTCTTACACTTACCTAAAGGTTCTATAGCAGTACTCACTGATTGAGTAGAAATATTTGTGAAGAACTTTTCATGCAATGTGAAACATGAATTGACCATGATGGATATATGAAATGCAAAACAAAGGAATGTGGAGCTTCTCTTATTTTCTTCAATGAAATAAAAGCCTAATAAGTATGTTTCCATGGCCCATTCTTGAAATTTTTTTTGTCAACATCTTCATCGATAATCTAAATAAAACATGACATTTCATTACTTTACTACTCTTATGAGATTATTGAGAAATAAGTACAAATTAAAAGACCCCTCAAGGCCAAAGGGTTGGTGAGGGTATTTTCTACAGACCAAAACTAATTGGATAAACCAAGATCTTTAATAAAAATAAAAACAGGGTTGGTGATGGAGTTACAAAATCAAAATACATTTAAGTCGTACAAAATCTACCCAATATAACTATTCTAACTAGACAATCAAAGCAAGAAATAAAATGAAGACAATACACATCTCTAGACGAACAATTAAAAGTGATGTTTCATAAATTGGTTAATGTAAGCATTGCAGTATTTCCATATACTAAATATTTTGATGAAAGAAAACCTAAGGCAATAAGGTATATAGATATTGCAAATGTCATAAGATTAAAGGGTGCTCCATTAATAGTTGCATAAAATTAAAAAAATATATTTAATATTTGATTGATAATAGGGATATTGAGATAGTGGGTACAAAATCATCACTAAATAAGCAATTAGGGATATATTAAGACCCTTTTCCAAAGCATGACCAATTGCGTCCATCATCTAATCATTATCAAAATCAATATTATCATGCCAACAATATTTAATACCATAAAGCCTCTCATACATATGATTCCATGGTTAGTCATATTAAGAACCCTAACAACCAAATAAACACCATGAAAATAAAATCCCTAATTGTGTTGTTACCACAAGAGATAATAACGTCACTTTTCAAGGGCCTCCTTTATCTCACCCCAATGGCCAATACAATATTCATCTATTAACTTGAGAAAATTACAACACAAATATCAATTACAAAACTTCTCAAAATATTTGATATTCACAAGAACATATTATATAATCTTACAAGAGTTGAGAGTTCTAAAAAATATTGATCCATCACAATTTCAAGCACTCATGGGGCACTTATCTTCAAACCACCACCTCACATTTAGCCAACATGTGGCATGCCTCCTATAAGGCAATCTCATAACCTTCCCCTATATATTGTATCCATCATTGCTAAACATAAAGTGAAGAGAGTGCTTGTAGATAATGGATTAGGTTTGTAAATGTATACGTTGAGATTGGTACAACATCTTGGTTACTCAAAAAAGACCTTGGATCCACAAATTGTTACAATCAAGGCTTATGAGAATGCATAACAAGAGTTAGTAGGGATAATAAATCTATCAATTGAAGTTGGGCTTCTTATGTAGCAAACTTTAATACGTGTCATTAATCTTGATCTTCCATATAATATCGTCTTTGGTCACCCTTGGATCCATGTAGCGCAAGACATTTTTTTTTTCCATCAACAGATCAACTTTCTTTATTTAGGAATGAAAATAACCATTCTTGTTGGTCCTCAAAATTTTTAATATTACAAAATATTGGAAGGGTTATATTGTAAAATCAATCATTTCCCCATTATTGAAGCATTGTCAATACTTGAAGTGAAAAACCCATCATCATACATAGATCCAGATAATTTCACATTCACATCTATTAGTTTGCATCCTAAAACCTATATCAATATCATTGAAAAAAGTTATAGAGGATATGAGACATAAGATGCCTTTCATATAAGAAATCTCCCTCTTCTTCCTCAATCTCATGACATACCTAACATCAATCAAAAGAAAACAAAAGTTTCACTATAATATAGATCAACTAAGTTTCCATTCAACATGGTTTCCTCACAGGGTAAAAGCACAAACCCGTGTCACACTTTCAACCAACTAAATAGTTTTGAGTGAAATAGTTTCACCCTAAACAATTTCGAGTGAAACAATTTTGCCCGAAACTACGTAGCCTATATGTGGCACATAAAGTTTTGGGTGAATACGTGTCACATAAAGTTTCGAGCAAAACCCTTTCACTTGAAATAGTAAAATATTTTTTTTCCGTTTGTCAATTTAAAATGCGATTCAATTTTCATCTGTGTTTTTTCCTTCAAAAGTGTTTTGGGCGAAACCCTTTCACTTGAAACTGTCCATGTGGCATCCTTGTTGGTAGCCACATCATTTTTAATTTTTATTTTTTAAAACTTTCCACTTGAACATAATATTTCTTTAGTTGGAATGATTTTTTCAAAAAATAAAAATACCCTTTTGTAGATCGTAGAGTCAAGAATCCAAATATATATTTTTTTGTTGATATTTTGATTATTTTTAATATACATATTTTTAAAATAATGCAATTAGGTTGTTAAAATAAAAATTGAGTTCTGAATAGAAATTAAAAATACTAAAACATATTAATTTTTTTGAAAAATATGTGGAAAACTAGAGAGAATCCTCTCCAAAAGGGTATTTTTTTTTGAAAATGATAAAAAATTTAGATAATAGTTGATGCTAAATAAAAAATATGAAATTGTGATACGTTTGACTTTAACATGTTATTACGAGGAAAACATATATCAATTTAAAAAAAAAAATTCCATGCACTAGATATTGAAGTTATATATTTGGGAAAAAAAAGAGGAGAAAATAAAATTGTTTTTTATTTTTTCTTGATGTCAACTCAATGCCATTTTTTCTCGAAATTTTCAACAATTCAAAATCTACTCTTAAATTTATAAAAAAATTAAAACAATTTTTAATTTTTTTGAAAAATTACAAGAATAAACTTCATCAAGAGTTCTACATTTCATGTTATTTTACATCATTTTGAAATTCAAAACATAAAGACCACTTCTATGCAATTGAAGGTGAGAATTTTTGTTTGTGTTGGTCAATTCTTTTATAAATGTGTGACATGGGTTTGTACTTTTACCCTACAAGTGAAAATATTGAAGGTACAAATGGTTCTTGGATCTATGATGATAAAGATATATCGTCTTACTTAAAAAATAATAAATATATTGCAGCCAAAAAATTCCAAGGGCCTAAAATATACAAGAAAATGCCTCAAACATCATGAACAATGAATTATTAAACCCATAGTTGTATATAAGAATATAGTAACTTGGGGGCTAGGATATAGGCCTTTTGATGAGCAATTTGACGATGTTAGTGATACTTTTGAGATAAGTGGGAATGATTTTTTCAATATTAAAAATATTGAGATATAACACATTCATAACCCTTACATAGATATTCTCAATAACCATGTATTTCTGTGAAACTACTAATCTTCATTATTGAACTTGGTCTTAAATGCCTTGAACTTGTTGATTGGGACCAAGAAGATCATATTTCATTGTATACATTTCAAAATAATGAAGTACTCTTCAATTTTATGGGACTTTGACATAATATTCCATGAGGAGATCATAAGAAACATTTTGAAGTTGAACTCGATGAATATGCATAGGGAGGAGGAAGAGTTCCTTAGTTGGAACAAATAAAAAATAAAAAGAAAAAGAAAACAATGATATCCCTTAGTTAAAACCTCGTAGAAGTGCTATTGAATGAGAAGAAAGAAATTTAAAAAAATAAAGACATGCCTATTGATGAAAACCCCTTTGGAGTGCCAATAAATGATGAACTCAACCTTCCTCTAGCATTAGTTCAACTACAAGATAAGTTTACATCATTGGTTGTAGAAACCTTGGATATTAATCTTGGAATGGAAGAGAATCATGAGATCACTCAAATTGCACCTACTTTGGATCCTAAAAAGAAACAATTTTCACTAGTATACTCAATATTTTTAGATACATATGTAGATTAAAAGGAAATGAAATGATATGTCATAGTAGATCATTTGGTAGAAGTACCATTAAGAGACATTAGATTTCCATAGTCCATGTGTCAATGAGAATGCTTTTTTCTGGATTATACTATGTGAAGTTTATTTGCATCAACATAACTCTTGAAGAATCACCTGAATGCAATCTAGGTAAACATCCAACCATTAGCCATTGACTTTCTAGATGCATCCATCGTAACTCTTGAAGAATCACCTAAATGCAATCTATATTTCAATGGAACTTTCACTAAGTTCATAGTTTTGGGGTTGACATCTTGTTCCCTATGCTATAGGGTGATTGTATACCTAAAACATTCAAGATCAAATTTCCTTGTATCAATAGCTCATTGTTGAATGTGAAGCCCTATTTTTGGTTTGAAGCTAGCAATTCAATTGAATATATATAATATTTATTTGTCTTTGGTGATTCTTAGTTGGCTATCAAAAATTCACTGATGAAAAGATCATTCTATATAAAATGATAGTTGGTGGTTTTAAGCAATACTTTATACACATCTATTTCTAGTAAATTCTTCAAATGAACAACAAAGCTACTAATGCCATGGTGACAATTGGTTCTCTTATCACAATACAAAAAGATACTCAACAATATCAAAGTTCGGTTGAATAAATTCTAATTATTACATATGATGTCCTAGAAATAGAAATGGTATGTGAGATTATTGGCCCTATTCCCCCTTGGTATCATGGCATTTACACTTATTTGGACATGACCAAATCCTTCCACCTAACTTCTCACCCAAACCAACATAAATATTTTATCCAACACACATCCCATTTCAATCTCCTTTGTGGCACACTCTACCATAATTGTTATGATGGCACTTTGTTAAGAAGCTTAAATTTGCATGAAGCAAACCTAGCAGTCAAAGAGGTTCATGATAGTATTTGCGGATGACACACTAGGGGCATAACCCCAATAAAGAAATTATGTAGAATGAGATACACTCACATATCTTGGTAAGAACATATAAGTTGGCTACACTAAAAGGTCAAGAATTAAAAGAACCAATGAACATCATGCACCTAAAATGTTTTCATGCTCTAAACAACACCAATAATTTAAAAAAAAAAAAAATCATAATAATGAGAAAAATTGCCCTTTGGTGAAAATCATATCTATGGAGCCTTGGAAAGGTACTATGAGGAAAACTTGCTTGCGGGTATCATGCGTAGCATTTGATATCTATTATCTATTGGTACCCTCTACACTTGTGTGTAGGTTTGGTCCATCCATGCCATCTATTACATGTTGTTTCCTTTCCATCACCTATCATAACCATATTACAACCATCCATCTTCATCCCTTTTTGACCTTGCTAAGGACTTGGACAAAGTATTGCCTTGTGTTTCAAAAAACATCTTGGATCTCTCTAGCGTGTTGGTGCCTAGACTTGCACTCTTCTACACTCAAATTCTTGGAAATCAAAAGACGTAAAGTGCAAACAAGCAAAACCTTGGAAACATTGTTACATGCAAACTTCACATGCAAATGCATCTCAATCTTGGATAAAAATTCAAACATCACAAGTGCAACTAGTCGACTCACATGGGTTTTACCCTCAACTACAACAAGGACCTTGTTTAGAGTTAATTGATCATTATATCTTATCATGATACACTGTTCTCAATCTAACATCGCTTTATCCGAATATATTGTTCTCAATGAGGCATTGCTATTATTATCATGGTTTTGAACACCTTGCTCTTCACTTTGACGAGAGGCGAATCTTTGTGTGTCTTTCTCATTTGTTTGCATATTATATGATTTTATGTTGTTATTATACAAGCACACTATTCATCCCACAACATATTCCACCAAGATTATGATGGTCCATTATATCATGATATGTCTTGATGTTTGCATTTATGAATCAATTCTTCAGACATATGACAATGTTAATATGATTTTTTCATATCATAATGTATCTTACCCTATTCTAACGTAAACCCTAGGTTGTTCAACACATTTGAAACATCTTCAAGATTATTAGTATGTATCTATAATCTTTGCAAATTTCCTCATTACCTTTTCAAAACCTCACAATAATTTATGGACTACGTTCAGCCTGGTGAGGAATCTAAGATAACAGCGCACAACCATCCTTCCACACATTAAAGAAAATGTCTGCATCATTTAAAAATAATATATATATTTTATGTGGATGAATTCCACTTACTCCCGCGAACTTCTCCCCTACCCTTAAAACACTTTTCCACCCTATTTTATGGTGAGGAATCTAAGATGACAGCGCACAACCATCCTTCCACACATTAAAGAAAATGACATCATTTAAAAATAATATATATATTTTATGTGGATGAATTCCACTCACTCCCGCGAACTTCTCCCCTACCCTTAAAACACTTTTCAACCCTATTTATGAAATCAGCACGGAAAAGAAGAAGAAGAAACAGTGCGCCACTTGAAAAATGGCTTTGCAAGCCAAAGACATGGGCTATTCCGGAACTGTCACGCAGGTACGCTTCTTTGCTGACTTCATGTTTATAATGCAATATGCTTGCTTAATGTTTTCCTTTTCAAGACGAGCTCTTTTTGAATTGGGTATCGTGGAGATTGCGTATTTAGAGATTTTGAAGAGTTGAAGATTTTAATTACGTCCACGACACCAACCGGTCCATGGAACCAAGAGCTGCATCACGAGTGCAGCAATCTACGGTGCCAATGGCTTGTAATCAAAGCTATTTTGTAGAATATAAAATTTTACAGCAGTCTGACCCTGAGAAAAAAAAACCTGTCTGCGTCTGAGCTTAGAATATCTGCTCCACTTCTTCTGTTGTTCCAAGCAGAGTCATCTGGAACTATCCCGGCACCTTTCCTAGGATGAATTTTGTTTAGGGAAAATTAGGGGACGTCATCCTTATTGTTTTGCAGCCTGGCTTAAGCTCTTATGGTCACTGCATTTCAAACACCTTGCCAACCTTGCATACAGTCACGACCTCATACAGAGGCACGCAAATTGTTTGACAAAATGTCGAATGAACGTAGTGCAGGCAGGTGTCTCACAAAAGGCTTCTGAAAAGTAGCATTAGTAAAATGCGCACAACCCGTTTGTCGAAAGGCCTTTACAGAGAATGGGTAACTGACGAATATGTACACGGCCAAAGCATAGATGCCTTTAAACTCTTTGAACTAATCAATTTAAAGTGAGATTCCTAATTTTCATCGGTTTACAAATGTATTGTTAGATTTCTATAAAAGTGATTATGGGCCCATGTTAGAATATATTCCCGATTAGATTAGAATCAATGGTATACAGTATAGTCTTAGATAGACCTGTTCCTCCATTAAATGCATTTGACATCCATCCAGATGACGTCACTCGGTTCCAAGGAGCCACGGTTATTGACAAAACACAAGGGACATAGCAGAGGATGAATTTAGCTTAACATCCAAATTCCTTATCAATTGCATATTTATATTAATATATTTTCGAGGAGAAAGTACTTATCATTATAAATAAGCATTCTAATATTTACCACAGAAATTTGGTTTGTTTGGCGTCATTAAGATTGGATTTTTAGATGAGCAATAAGTAGATTCCACTCCTCTGGAACTATCCACTACTGGTTGATTCAAAAAGATCTAGTTTGGATTATTACGGGAAAATATACTAGTGATGGCTACCCGTTTATCCTCTCTTTCCTATGGAACATACTGGAGTAAAATCCATTTTATTTATTAATAGAAATAAAAATAAAAATCATTATTAATGTCCACAAATGACCACAAAGGATAATTAGACTGAAGATAAATTTTAGTACAACACATCAAGAGAGAGTTTCTATTGCACCTTTAAACAAAAAAATAAAAATAAAAATTGTACTTTATAAAAGGCTAAGCAACCTAAGTCAATATCAAAATCCAAAATCAATTCACTTGTGAAAGAAATCTGTATTACAAGTACTTCTATAAGGGCATATATGTCACATTATACATCTCTTGGGTTTTGAGACCTTATGCTTCTTGTCACCATTATTTTAAAGTCTCCTTCTTTGACTAGGTTTAGTATGTAAAGAACTATTAGATGGCAAGATGCATGTTTGAGCCACTTAGAAAATTGGCTGGAATGAAGAAGGAGGTGGTAGTTCTGATGTCAGCAGAAGCATCCATTTGTTTCCCTTTACTCAAGAGATGACATCTAAACATGCAAACTTCTCTAATGTATTATGCCAAGCCTTTTGATTGTGATGTTGAAAAGAAGTTTTCAAAGATTGCTTTGAGTCCTTAGAGAGACACTAGAATCTTCCAGTCTTCTCATAAAAATTGTGCACCTGAAAATGAAATGATCCTTAATCTCTACCTCCTGAAAGCAAAGCTGACACATTTATTCCTTTTTTGAAATGTGGTGATTTGTCTCAATCCTCAATTGATGGAGGCTGACATGTATTTTGTCAAAGGGAACTCACAGCTTGTTGAGATGCACAAAAAACTCAATACAACATTTAAAATTATAGTTACCAAAGACAACTATAAACTTAAAAAATAAGAAGTACATACCTTCGATAGAACTTTAATGGTATGAGGTTGCAGTTAAACAAATCCTTGGCCATGGAGGTATCACTTGAAACCATGTATGAGTGTTCTTGTACTTGTCTTGAAAGTGCTAAGGCTGTGACCTGTTGAAGCTATATAATTCCCAAACTCACCCATGATTATAACCTCTACATTTAGATTAGGGAAAAGTCTAGTGAATGCTGCCTTGAACCTTTAACTGACTTCCATGTCTCTGTATGGGCGCACCTTTTTGGGGAAATAAAGTATATCTATGCTAGGAGATACTTAGGGGTCAAAGAAAAAATTCAACTATAATTGTTTGCATCCATTTGAAAATTATTACTAAAGGGTCATTCTCATTAGTTGCTATCATGCTTCTCATTGTTTTTGTCATGGAGTCAATGTTGTCATATTTTTCCCTAACATGGCTGATCCATATTGGTGAATTTGATCATGGGCTTAGTGAAAATTAACATATACTCCGCATGAGCCACCAATAATTGTCTAGAACAAATGCTTCTACCTTTTGGGTCTTCTTTGTATTAGCTTGCCTCCATAAACTCCAAAGGTTGTGGATTACCATGGTGCGCAATGTCTTTCACACATTCACAAGTTGTATCAAAAGTGTGAAGTGACTTGAGTCTAAACAACCTAATATGGTTTTAAAAATTAAAACCATTAAAAAAACTATATGATCTAAGAAGTAAAATAAAATTATAAATAGTAAAGATGTAGATTAAATTTTATAACTAAAATAAATTAAAAAAATGAAATTTCATAAACTATTCCAACTCGAAGAAGGACCAGAAGATGGCTTGTGACATATGATAATTAGTCACAAACATATGAAGCTCATCAGCCTTAGTGTAAACTTGATTTTTCCACATGATTTGTGTGCCAAAATTTCATATCATCAAGTTGAGTGAATAAGTCCGGACACATGATGTCCATAATCTATATCTTGCCTCGACAACAAACTTGCAACTTGCAATCTTTAGCATTTTTCGTTATGACTTGGATAATGTTTTGAGGTCCCATCATCTCAATGTACTCTATGAGGGTGATGGCAATGAAGTTTGCATCCTTCTCTTGCCCCTCACAATCAAGTGCCATAAAAAACATCAACCCTTAGGCCACATTGCAATTATTTTAATCAATTTCCTACTTTTATAATCTTTCTATACATTAAAACTGATGGACGCCCTTGTTTTGGCCCATGAATCCTTGATTGTTTGCAATGAAGTGTCAACAAACTTTATTTCCTTGGCCAAAAAGGTGGTGTGTAACTTTTCATAACTAGGAATTGTATACCTTGTGGGTGTCTAATTAATTCTTCTCACGAGTTCCCCCCAACATGGTGATCTAATGAGGTTGAAAGGAAGCCTATTGGCGTAAATGCAACACACAATGTGCTCATTGGAATTGTCTCTTGCTTCATTCTAAAGTGCAATTTTTAATAGCTTGCATTGTTGGTTCTTTTCTTGGAAAGTGAGGGGCTATTGCTTTCTCTAGCAAATGATGTTGCAAGAAATGGATTTGTTGTAGCCATTATTGGAGTAGTGGAGGATGGTCTTGTAGGTGGCTTGTGTTGATGATTATAGAGTCGGGCGACTTCTTCCAGCCACGACTTGAGACTATAAATTTAATATAGCCTGAACGGCTATTTAATTTATATGAGATCGATATGTATGAAGGGGCGCTTCACTTAAGATATGATTTAATATTTAATTATTGTCAAATAATTATCTTATCCGCCACCTCTTGGAGTTACATCGATTCACTTTGGAGGCCAACTTCATGTTTCAAGGAGATGCGTTTTTTGGTAGAAGGCCGACATGAAGACTTGAAGAGTTGCGACCTCTCTCCCTCTCTTGTATTTATATGAGATGCTCATTCATTGTATGATATCGATTATTACATTCATCATTCATAGTGTGCGAATTTATCTAAGAACAGATCCAAGCTATTAAAGGAGGTCGATATACTGATCAAAAGAATTGTATTATCTTCAAGAGATATCGCATCACATTGGTGCTGTGTCTGGCCATCATTATCGGCCTCATTGTAAAAGAGATAATTGTTTTACATTCAATATATAAGTGATATATTGTTGCTGGGTTTTTCTCCCTCAAGTGGAGGGTTTTCCCAGGGTATATGCTGTGTCTATTTGTCTGATTTTTGAATTAAAATCTGAGTTTTATATCTGATCATAAAAACTAACAGCTTGCAAGATCTATTCTTGGCCAAAAGATGAGACTTCAATCTTGCTCTCTCAGCCGCACAATCTGCTTCCTTTTGTTCTTTGATATAAGCAAGAATTTGCCCTTTTGACGAACAATATTTGGTCAACCCACTTCAAATTTTGATTCTTTGGCTGGCAATCACACACAAATGGGCTTTTGCTTGACTATAGGAGCTCCTATACTCATTTAGGCACTCTCTATAGTGCCAACTATAACTCCCATCTCTAGTAAGCTGTTAAATCATTGTCACATGTTGCCAAAGCAGTGATAATGTGTCGAATTTGAAAGCCTTGACTGATCGTTGGCCCAGTGAGCTAGAACTTCCAACCATTGTAGAGTATACCTATACCTACATATTTTCAAATAAAAAAATATTAGAAAAAATAATAAATACAATAATACAACCCTAGATTACCATTACTTGTTTAAAAAAAAGAAAAAAAAAGGTAACCTAGGCTACCATTATTTGTTAAAAAAAATGAATAAGAAAGGAAGAAAAATGCAGAGCTCGGAAATAAAATTTAAAAAACTCACAATAGTTATTGGGCAAGTAATTCTGTAGTAGTCATTGACCCACAATTTGTTGTTGGTTTTTCGAACTCCAAGCCCTTGATTCTTGTTTGTGAGTCATACTTGGGAACAAAAACTAATTGCCACATTTTATTCTCTTAGCAAAAAGGAGACTTGAAAACAAATTTTCCATTGAGTGGTCCCCTTCATAGAGGACTTGAACACTTTTTCTTTTCTTGGCTGCTATGATGGCAGGGAAATTGGCAAACTTGACAATATTGTGGTTGAACCTGCAAACTTCTTCCAACAAATATACTAGGAACTTTGTGTGAAAAGAGTTTGGAGCAATCAAGAGTCCTTTGGCATATACCCCTATTAATTTCAAGGGAGCAAAACAAAGCCCTTGGTAATCCTATATTGGAACAAGAGCTGAGAGATGTTGCTTGCTCCTTTGCTTCTAGAAGGCCCCTAGTTTGGATGAACTCTTGGCCCTCTATCAAAATTTTTGGGAAACAATAAATGACAACTTGTTAGATATGGTAGAAGGATCCTACCAAGAAAAATGATTGCCAAGGCTCATTAATATGACAAACCTTGTCTTAATCCCCAAAATACTACAAGTAGACAAATTTCAAGTCCTCTGACCAATTTCTCTATGTAATATTGCCACCAAAATAATCTTTATGGTCATAGAGAGGAGGTTTGCACCTTTGTTGGATTAGCTCATCTTTCCAGTCCAACCTGTGTCTTTCAAAGGTAGGAAAATAATGGACACTATCATAGCTGTTCAAGAAATCACCCATTATTTTCATTGTCAATCTAACAGGTGTCCTCATTAGACTAAACATGTTGATGTATTTTTATCATTGTGATTGTTATTTCTTGTGGGCCATCCATTAGGCTCTTGCTATGATCCAACAAACTCTTAGTTTTGCTACTACCGCAACATTATTTGTTGCAGCCAGTGGGCATTTGGGAGACCTCTTCGCTTCCACTCATGATTTGCTACAAAGGGATTTTGTAATGATCTGACCTAATTTTCTATACCAAATTTTTTCAAGTTTCAAAGTTCAAGTGCACAGGCATTTCGTCAAACATTTGGTATGCTGCTGGTCTGATTATGATTTTGCAATTTGTATGATGCAATGTGATATATAATTATCAAACAACACTCCATTATATTTTACTTATTTAATAACACCATTCACCACATGTAATGCATAATATAGACATTCAGATAATATCTTTGTAAGTCTTGAATGGCTAATACAACGTTCAAATCATAATTTTACACAATTTAAAAAACATTCAAATCAGAATTTTACACAATTTAAACAACATTCAAATCAGAATTTTACACAAATTTAAACAACATTGCTGACCTGGAATAATCAGGAATTCCACACATATATTCTGTTCACTTTCTATATGCCCACTCTTTCATGGTACAACCCCCAATAAGCTGGTACGGCAGCTTCCTCTCATGGTACGGTTCCCATAGATTGGTGTGGCTAGCAACAGTGACTCCAAAGATAGCTGATTACTCCTTTCTCTCACACTGAGCAGATTAACTTCTGTTTGACCACATTTGGATGCCACATCACCCTTTCATATCTCCCTTATGGCCTATGACTCCTCCTTGGTGAATTTGCCCCTCTCCAATATGCATTGACTTTTCCTTATAAGGCTGCATTTGGCACTAGAAGGTTGAAAAGTACGCAGTAGAAATAATTGAGGCTTAGAAAGCCTCTAAAAAACTCCCATTGACCACCTTCAAACATGTGCGACACCTTGGATGTTGTACGGCCCATCTCCAACCATTAAATAGATGGTACAGCTGGATGTATAGGCAGCAATAAAAATATACAATATTTCTTTTATTCCAATCTGCAAATTGCTCAAACATTTCACTCTGCTATTTCATCGAATTCTTCCACTTGTGAATATGTTAAGATAATTTGTCTTGCCTGCAAGACTTCACAAATTATGCAATCGCAATCCACCTGCATGAAACATGTGTGATTCCACCTGCAATCAGCGAGGGTAGATGTTTCACTACTGAAATCAATACCCTTAGGGATTTCGTCCTAGGGTTTGCTCAAGCTCAAAGCTGTAACTCCACAATAGAGAAAAATAACAAGCGTATGCAAATGAGCTCTCAAATCACCTTTTATATTTTCCCAAAGAACTTTTCCGAAGGTGCTTTTAATTTCCTGCTCAATATAAAATTAGAACACCTTTATAAAGTGAATTTATAATATATTCTCTTTTAAAACATTTAAGTCACTTATAGAATTAATTAAGTAAAGTAATCTGTAATATTTGCTTTATTGGACAACTTTAATTAATTAATTAATTTATTCCTAGATATAGCTCGAAATTAGCCTATGGGAAATAGATAGGCATTTCTGGCTACGCCATGGAAGGGGACATTACAGATCTTTTGCTGTACATTTTCATTAGTATATGTGGGCTTAACATAATTTCTTCCTGCTGGGAACTCCAGCAATAAAATCCACGTTTTATCAGCAAGCCCTACTAGAGATAGTTTCACACATAGTTGAAAAATTGGACTTCACAATTACTTGGCTGATTCAAAAATTTTAAATCTCCAGATTTGGTAAAATCTCATGAAAAAACTTGAAAAATTTATCGAATATTTAAATTTTTTCTTAAAAACCACACATATTACTGAATTCATAGAACATATTATTGATTTCTTTCATATATAAATCAAAATTAGAGTTCAATACATATCGTAGACCAAAAAATGAGTTCAACCTTTCTATGAACTTCAAGTTTCAATAATGATAAAAATTACAAAACATAATTTCTTCTATGACTATAGCTCAGAAATGCTGCCACTATGGGGTGTTGTGGAACTGGATGGTATAGCTGCAGTATTCTCAACAAGAGTGTTAATTGGAGACAAATGCATAGGATCAAGCTGTGTATGTGGTGAACCCACCCTTGGTGGATCACCAACCTTGCCCTAATATTTACCACTATTCTTATTAGCAAACAAAGAGATTTGATCACTTATATATTTCCAAAATTTGCTTTTTGTTTGCTGTGCAACTGCAGCCTGTGACTTGAAATTGCACCAAAAAATGCATTAGAAATTGTGAAATAGTTAACCCATGCTGTTTTAACTCATTCTTGGCCCTCTGTTAGCTGTGCAATTGCAACTTGTGGCTTCAAATCATGCCAAAACAAGCCTGAAAAGTTGTGAAAAACTTAGCCTGTTGCTGTTTTAATTCGTTCCCAAAATTGTCAAGCAGCAAAAAATGTTGGTTTTATGTCATTGGACAAGTTTTAATTCTACCGCGAGTTTTTGACAGATTTTTACCAATTTTAGGCAATTTTTTCCATGTTATATCATTACAAGTTTTTGAAAAACTTGGTGTCAAGTAACTTGTGAGCGAATTTGGCATGCAATTATTTTGAAGTTCTATGAGTAATTGGAGTACTTTTCATGATTGGTTTAACAAACTTCCAATTTTTAGATGACACCTTCTTCTTGTCATCTTTGATTCACAAAGAATTGGGAATTTGAGAGCATCCTCTCTCTTTTCCTAATAGTGTTTGATTGTTAATACTCAGCATTGCAAAATCCTCCGTGTACTTCAACATTCTAGTCAAAGGAGAAATCTTTCAATCCAATGTTTTGGATTCATCTTCTGCACTTGCCCCTTCTCTCAAGTTATGTAGAAAGCTTTGATAGACAAAGTTCAATCCAAGCTCAAAGTTTAGACCAGTAGGTGCTAAGTTCAAGCTAGTAGAATCCAATTCATCAAACTGTTCTTGAGGCCGTGACAATGTACCTAATGACCATGTTGCTTCCTCCCAAACAATTAGAGCAAGAATTCATTCACAAATAATGATGTTTCCTCTCGCAAGTTTTGGAGGTCAAATTTAAGTTTCCGCTTATCATGGAACAAAATCATTATGCCAAAACTGTTTGAGTCTAAACATAAAAAATGTTCATTCTCTTTAACAAAGCTTTGGGCAGGAGAATGACATTGCATTTCTACTTGGCTGCTTCTTTGATATAGGGGCAGATTTTATAAAGCAAATATATGGGGGAACATGTGGGATGAGATTTTTCTTATGCAAAAGGGTCACCATGGGTTCTCCATATTGGAGGCACATCCTTAGGGTCCTCGACTCTTTACACGATGACATCCATTGGAAAATCAATGTTGGAAAACCACTAAATTATTGAATGATAACTAAATTGGTTTCAAGTGCTTTAGTGTGACTTCATCTTCTCCCACTTAAAAAGGCTTTGAAGATCACCCCTTTTGTTCTGGTTTGAGACTTTATCATGGTTCTCTTATGTGAATCATTTTGGACAGCAGCAAAATTCGATCTCTAGAATCCCTTTGTTGCCTAAAGAAAGCTATGAGAGGGTCCTACCTAACATTCATTCGTAAGAGAGAAGACTAATTGCATATTTTTGTGATAGGATCTGTTTGAGTAATGCATTGTAAGGTGGCTTACTGGTCATTGTCCCTTGAGTATAAATTGGACAATGTCTCTCGGAACAAATTGTGGCAACTTTGGCTAAAATTTGAAGCTTTTCTATGGCTCATCTTGCATATATAAATTATTGCCATGGAGGCTTTCAAAGGAAAGGATGGGCTGGGCTCTCTAGATGTCCTAATTATTTCAAAGAAGTAAAGGTGATATAACACCTTATCATCAAATGACATTTGGTGACATAATTGTGGAAGCATTTGGCTAAGTGCATGGACCCAACTCTTGTCTTTTGTCTATGGTCTTATACAATGGTCCTCTCTAGACTTGACACCTTACTTTTTGTTCACTGTGTCCCGGGGCTTGTATGTGGTGATCATCTCCATTGAAGGCACCCTGAAATAATATGAAGAGAGGTTAACGATCACTCAAAGCAGACACCCTTCCTTCCTAACACTTATCTAGTATGGTTGAAATAGATTCTTGTGTTTGAAACAAGGTCTTGAAGCTGTCCGAACCTCAAACAGAAACTCTTAAATATGGTAACAAATATTCAGTGAGGGCTCAACTTGATATTTGATCTTTGTAGTTTATGGATTCTCTTTTTTTTCTTTTTCTTTTAAGTGAAAAATTGGTATTTTAGGAACCTGTTTAAATACAGCAAATGTCATGCCCCTGAAATTGCAACACCAAAATATAAAGCGTTGAAATACAAAATAAATAAATAAAATAAAATAACAATATAAATATTAAAAACGTAAATATAAATATTAACAATTTAATATTATAAATATATATATATATATATATATATATACAAAACTAATATAAAAAAATATATTAAATAAGAAAACATGTATAAATATAAGACATAAAATAAGATAGATTGAAGACAGGAAATGCAGCGATCCTAATCTTACAAGAGGAGTGATTATTCTGTGGCCAGCGATTCATATTATCAATGCAGCACTCAGCAGCAATACACAGTTACAGGACAGCAATAGGATTAATGTGGGTTAGTTTGAATAAGCAGCAATGATTATATACAGCAATAGCAGCGATCAATATAAGTAATGGTGGCATAAACTATAGTTAATAAAAGGGCTGAGGATTAGTTAATAATTAATGACTAGTGATGACTCTCTCCAAAGAGTGTGTCTGTTGTTAATGAATGAATGTGACTCTTCTCACCATGGAAGATATAAAAGGGGAGATAGATGAGTGAGGAAAGGATCCATGAAGAATTAGATTCTGAGTTTCAGATCAGATATAAAAAAGAGTAAATAAATACGAATCTGTATTCAAAGGGGCAGCAACGAATATAATGAGAGAAAGGATCAGAAAATAGAGAAATATCTGCACTCAGAGAGATCAGCAGATTCTATCAATGAAGGAATGTAATATGATCTGGAAATCAGTTTATCAAGGAATAAGGATCAACAGTTATAAGAGGTCTGTTGGCTTAATATATTATTATCAGAAATATATATCTGGGAAATAAGTATAAATATATATATATATATATATATATATATATATATATATATATATATTCATAAACATATATAATATAATATATATATGCTCATAGCAAGTGATTATTGGAAGATTGAAATTAATTAGAAATAATTATATAATATATATGAAATAGATATATATTATGTACGATTATGCAATAATGATGCTTGCAGCAATTATTGAGTCTTATAAGTAATTATGATTCTTTAATATGAATATAGATAACATAATCAATAATTGTGGTGTGATAATGTGAAATGCATATTCTAAGTCATTAATCTATCTATAACCTAGCAAGCAATCATGTGGAGGAGAAGAGGAAATGCAAGGAAGGGGAATAGATACGAGATCACCATCTAAGTAGACCACCACATGCTGGATGTCCAATGTGCCTGTCACTTGTGGCCAAGAGGGTTAGTGCCCATTCTTGGGCTTAGATAGGGGGATTTCCGGGCATCCTATTGCGATTTCCTTTCCAACCTCTACGATGGTTGATTGTTGGAGAAATCATAAGTCATAAGAGGATGAATAAGAAGATATGAATAGGGAGGGCAGATACAAGCACCCCACTAGGTAGACTACCCCATGCTGGATGTCCAATGTGCTTGCCACTTGGGGCCAAGAGGGTGAGTGTCCACTCTTGGGCTTAGTGTGGGGTTTGCTTTGGGCCAACCTATCATTCTCCCTCATTCAAACCTATTGTGATTGAATACTAATAAAAATAAGTATAGATGTAACATGGTTTATCTAATGAGTTATGATGATTTTACCTATTTGTACTCATATGTGCAATTATTAACTCTAATAGAAATAATCGGGTTTACGAATCTAAATCAGGATTTATCTTGTTAAAAGGCATTTAATTGGTAAGTTATATCTCTAGCTATATTACAATTCTCCTTTTAATGAAATTATGATTCTAGGGCAAGATTTAGGATAATTCCCAAATAGGGGACATTACAGTAAAGATTGCCTAAGGTCTTTCTCTTGTCAAGCACAAAGCAGTCTTGGTTGGAATTTTCTACAGATCCCAGTTTTGGAGATATTGAGGTAACATTCCTTTATGGGACTGTAGCTAAATTGTCATTTTCATTGACACTTTTCTTTGTTGCTTTTGAATTTGTTCCCTTGTTTTATGGTCTTTGGGTTTGTTTTTTAATTCTCAAATAACAATGACAATTGGAGACTTCATCCCTTTGTATGCATTCCTGGTTGATGATGAATATTTGCTAGGGTTGGATCCTCGATATCAATACTTTCTTTTTTCTTATTCTACTTAGTTTTTCTGATCTGTTTCAAAGTCCATATAAGCTTTGGTGTTTTTGGTTCTCTTTTCATTGTGGCACATTTTGTGGTAAAGTCCTTAAGGGTTCTGTTCTTGTTATGCATTAAACCCTTTTTTAAATGTAAATCATTTAAAGCCTGCAATAGTTGAGAAGCTGAATTTGCAAAAGAGCTATCCAGCTGGTGAAGATTGCTATGCTCTGCAACCATATCCTTGGTCGTGGCCATGTCTTCAATATGCAAAGAAACCTTAGGAGTTGAAACTGTATGGAGGGATAAAGGTCAACAAATAAACTTGCAAATAGGGCTGTAGAAAGAAGTGTGTATTACAATGAAACATGGGGAGATACAAAACAAGGGAAGCATATTTGCAGATTTTTATTTGATATACACATACTAAGACAGTTCTACAATATAGAAAGGAGAGAATAAAAAGAAAAAACTATACTTGGTGGATATGTGGGCATTGCAAGCCATGAAAATAGCCAATAACAGCATTGTTTGTTTTCTCCATGATTTGCTAACAAAGCCTACTGAAACAAGCAATAATAGAAAGAAATTGCTAGCTAAGAAAATTACTGATTGCAGGCTATGGTTCAAACTCCTACTGGGTTTAAAGGATATTAACAGTACCATTGATGTTAAACCGGATTGTCCACTTTCACCTACTTTGTTTGGTCCCTAAATATATGATTTGGAGGAGATCATTGCACATTCATGGAAAATAAATGATGCTTATATTATTTATGATATAATTATCACTATTTTGTTATTTGCAGATGAAATTATTCTCATGTCACACAGTGCTGCAGGTTTACAATGACATCTTGATATATTGAGTTCATTTTGTGATACTCATTGATTACAAGTTTGAGTAGAACCGAGGTCATGAATTTCAACACAACTATGAAAGAAGCACATGCAACTAATATCATTTATGAAGGAAATTTAGTTGAAGTGGTTTCTTGTTATACTTACCTTATTCTGCCTTTCATGGGACCTCCTTCAATATGCTCCCTACTATAGAAGGGAGATTATGCAAAGGTTATGCTGTACTTAGTACACTTGAGAGACAATGTTCCACCTCTAGTTTCAGGATTCCAAAACAAAATTGCTAAACTTCCTAACTTTAATGTCACCAACAATGTTGTATGATTTTGAGGTTTGGGGACCTGGGCTTTGCAGTGCTAGTTGGGCTCGGGTTGATAGAGTTCCTATTTCCATGTTATCCAAAACTTGGGGGCAAAACAGTTAGTGCCACATGAAATTATTGTGGCTGAATTTGACATTCATCCTCATATTTCAGCTGTTTTTCATGTAGCGATTCTTCTTCATAGATTAAGATGTATGGCAAATACAACAATCGGGCATAATGTATATTCATTCGAGGCTTTTTGATTGTCTATGAAGTTATGTGAGAAGGGATCAAGAACACTTGGTATGCCCAATGTAAGGATTTCTCACAGGAATTGGTATTGATATTAATTGTTTTTCTCCTTATATCATTTTCGTCAAATACCCCTCCACATGTTGAAAAGAGATATTCATACAGGCATTAGGGATGAGATTTATAAAGGCTACATAAAGTCAACTTGGATAGAATCAGCAGAACTATTGTCAACAAAAAATGCAGCACTACTTGAAGCACTGTTTCATATAGAAGTTGGATACATTGTTCCTCCCAACTGCATTATTTCCTTTTGGCCAATTGCAGGTATGCTCTCATCAGCTTCATATGGAGTTAGAGCACCTTATGGTGAGAGAGCAGCACATTTGTAGATTCTGCAATAATGCATCAGAATTAGAAGAGCATTTTGTATTTAAATGTCCAGTGAATTATGAGATCCGTGGTAGATTTTACTGCCTCTTCAGAGAAAATCATGTCTCTTTATGAGATCTTATTCATTATGAGGATCAAAGATGTGTATCCTTATTCATTGAAGAGATGACCCAATACAGTGTCCACATCCTTAAGCCATCAATGCAACTCTTTGTCTCAATGTTCACCTTCAAATTCCTTTCTTCAACCTCAATTTTAGAGGCGCAAATTAGCTCATTGTGAATTATGATTTATCTTTCTTTTTCTTATAAAAATATTTATATAAAATGTATTTTTCTTGTAGTCCAATTATTTGGTTACTTGTGAAAATAAATGAATAAATTTCAAATTTTAAATTTTATACACCAATAGGCTTTCATTTAATTCTATGATTTGGGCTTACACATTAATGGTATAAAATTGCTTGTCTTTGAGTTGTACATGAATGGACACCAATATGGTGCATGTATTATCCATAAGAAATTGCTATGCATGGTAAAGTCAAACTTATCAGGAAACCTGAACATGGCATCATAGCACAAAGATCTGAACAAGGCCTAATGCTAGGGATAATGGGTTAATAAGAAGCAACTTGGAAGCCTCACACAGTTATTTGAATTCCATATTAGGATGCCACATGAGATTCATTATATCGATATAAGACATTGTCAATGTTCAATGTAGTAATGTACTATCTAATACATGGTAGCAATGTCAAATATGAGTAGGAGAATTACAAGAGTTAAATAACATTACTTTCAAGAAACAAAGAGAGTATGACTTCCGAAGCGAGAAATAACTAGGGTTTTGTATATAGTGTAGGTAATCTTCAAGGTAAGAGTTATATTATCTGGTAGAGGATACAGAGCTGTCATGCCCAAAAATCCTCACCCACCAAAACTTTCAGCCATCTTTCCCAACTACATCAGTTCTGACACAGCCCTTAAGCTGAGCTGAACAGACTTTAGATGCAACTCCAATCTGCAAGGAAAATCAACAATTTTTCAATATATTGCAAACCACACATCAGATCAAAATTACCAACAAAGAAAGAAATTGTTGTTATCTCAAGATACCTACACTTGTAGAGGTCTCTTTCACTGGGGTTGAAATGAAAAACCAATTTTTCCTAGTAAAGGAAAAGGTGCCGATCTGCAGATTAATGGGTGCTTTCCCTGGACTTAAGACTCCCAGCTTTGGGTGCAATAAACTGGATGCCTATTGGGATAAGTGAAAAAGACATAAAAATGAATTATAAAGTCAAGGAAATGAATCATATGATCTTTAGAATGTCACAAGTGGAAGAATAAATAACCCAAAAAGAAGAAGTGCCAAGTGATATGGAATCCTTTTTTTACCTACAAGTCCTGAGGCACTAAGTAATTTTTTTAATGGATATAGAGTTATAATGTGGGGTTGGAGCCACACCTGAGCCATTGGTGGTCATAAAGTGACAAGGAACATACATGATGTTAATCTTGGCAGTGGGGCTCATCTAGAAAGTTTGTGATTTCCATAGCATTCCTGCATTTCATAGGCATGTGAATTAATTGATCACACACTCCCAGGTCTGCCTAAGTTGACATGCAGTATTTGTTTTACTTCTAGTGGTGGAGATCTCATTTCGTTATCCTAATTATAATGGATCCCTCCAAGTGATATGGTTTCTAAATACAAAAGAATAATTTCTCTTCAGATGTGAGCTTCAAGTTTAAGTGTTATAGTTATGCATAAAGCTGTTGACAAAACTGTTGTGAGAGTTTAATTACAAGCTTCTTGAAGTTTTAGGGGAGATGGTTATGCATAAAGCTATTCACAAAACTTTCATGAAGGTTAATAACATGGATATTCATATAAGTGCGTTCCTCTATTAGAGAAAGCGGTGTTGCAATAGATACTAACTGTCATAAAATGTATCTATTTTGAATCAATACATAAAAAAATCAGTGGTTTTTGTATGTAATGGCTTCATTCTCACCTAAATTTGAGGGGATTTTCTATTGCTCACCTTCCTATATTTGAAATAAAATTTACCCTTTAATACCATGGATCTTATTTGACCAAGAGTGAGTTTTATTAGGTTATTAGGGTATATATTATATAAATAGTATATGTTTGGCCCACATAGAGTTATGCTCCATACAAAGTTTCTTCTTATTATGGACAATTTATCTGCAGTTTTGTTATAATCATTGAGTGTTTGTTACTAACACCTCCATTTATGGTTGAGTGTATCCATTTGCATTGAAAACCAACAAAACATTATGCTTTTTATACTATGCTTTTTGTACTGATGATGCTGTCATTGATTTTCAGGACAAATATCATTGCCAACACACTCACCCTAATTTGTAAATATGGTTCATGCCTTAGCTGATATTTGTGGTCCATCTTTTTAAGCATATAGATATTTGTTCTAGATTGGAGGGTGCCTCAATCTTTCTGTCTTCCTAGATTAGCACACATTTGCAATACTCATTTTGCTAGTATCATAGCATATCAATTATCCTTCTGTCTACGATCAAACCTATCATCCAATTAAAAAATGATTAGGGTTCTTACCAATAGTTGACTTGCACTTCTTGTTTGTTGCAGCTTGCAATTGATTGAGAATCTAGATAGCTTGCTTTGACCATCAATGTTTTCCTATAACGTTCATTCTGAAATGCAACTTCTTGTTTGTAAATAGTTTGTTTGTTGGGGCACAAAAGAATGGTTATCCTATAAAGACTACGTTTTTGTGGGGCTGCCAGTTTCATCACTGGCAGAATCAATTTAAAATCATATAGAAGATTTTAACTATATCAAGTAACTACTAACAGATCTTTTTATAATTTGATTTGAGAGTCTTGCAGGGTCTACCAGCAATTTCAACAAGGAGAGAAACATACAGTTTTATCAATGTCTTATGCTGGCATACTCTTCACTTTGTCGTCACTGTCATTGTATTTGTTGCAAGTGTAATCAACAATTTACGGTACCTTTTGTTTGCCAAGAGATCTATAGAAAAATACAAGGCTTTGCAAGGAAAGAAACCTCAAATTGTGGGTGTGGTAATAGAAAGCCAAGAAGCTGGCACTGAGGCATCTAAAATTTGTGACCTCCTTTTGTGGCTATCTGAAGTTGGTGTGCAACATGTGTCCCTTTATGACTTGGAAGGTAAGAGTGTTTTTTATTATTGTTAGCCTTGTTTTAATGAAGGTAATGAATAGGCTTTGTGTGGATATTGTTGTAATTTTATTACCATTTGGAAGTCTGGTTGGTCCTCAATTTTTAATCTGCTATTTTTGCACTGGAACTGAAATATGCTGAACTGCTGTGGTCCCGTGTAATGTAATAAGTGTCAATGTTTCTTAGAAAAAATTGAACTCTTTTGACCTATTCTGGAAATATAATGTTCAAATTAAGAGGGGTATCATTTAGCTACTTGAAGCTTGAAATTTGTTAGCTATGGTGTTCTTGTTGTTTGTGTGAAAGAAACAGCATTCCGAGTAAAATTTTCTTGAATGAGTCATGGCTTTAATGGACCTTTAATACCAAAGAAAGTATAATGATTGAATAGATAATTAGGAATCATGCAATAAATAACCTCAAGTAGGTTTATACTTTATAATGAGTATGTTTATACTTAAGTTATTTTCACTAGGCAAAAGTTCAATATATAACTACTGCATCAACGGACTAAACTCTTTGAAAGTGTTTCTTAGGATCTCCAAGGGGAGTGTTTTCATTTTATAATAGTAAGTTTAGGATGGAGTAAATAGATATTGGTTAAGCAATTATTCCTTGAAGAACTGCTACTCACATGCTATGGAGGTAAGCTTCTTCTTTTTAATCTTTTTATTGTGGGGATGGTTAATTACTTACTGTTATTGAATTTTGGCACTGGTGCAAAAATTATCATCCTCTGAGGAATGCACAAAACAATCTAGGAGCCTCATTCTATTATAAGTCTTGCATGCATGTATCTCAGTGTGTAGCTTTGATTTAAAATATAATGCAAAATGAAGCTTGCCATTTCATCGCTTTTAATTTTCATATTCAAGTGCTTTTAGACTGTGAAACTGTGGGTGGCACAATTAAGCTGTTCTGTTTTCTGTGAAATTTGATTTCTTTATTGTTGTGAATATCTGCGTATAAATTGCACACAGGAGATTGCTTATTTATTCTCAAACTAGGGCACAGGAGCTTGTGTATTAGTACTCATTCTTTTTTCTAACTGCATTGTAGGTTTCATATTTGTATGGCTAAACATTAGAAAAAAGAGGTTTTCAATGTTTGTAATGCATGACTTGATTCACAGAGAGTTTGCATTTCCAGGTGTGTTGAAACAATCTAGGAGGGTTCTTGAGAAGACTACATATAATCTTAACAAAGGGATACAATTCATTGACACATGGCAGGTAATTTGTACACTTTATATTTTTGGAATAATTGTTAGAATATTATGATTGCAAGGGCTTGTCTAATCTTGACATCTCTTTGACATGAAAATACATTCCTTGAACAGCAGAACTTAGTTTGAGTTTACCTTTTGATTCAAAATTAATGCAAAGACTGGTCTTACGTATACAATTGAAATTTTCTGAATCTTTACCCTTTATTTGCACAAGTCTGAGGAATAATCTAAATGACAGGATTATAAAAAACAGAACTCCAATTACCCAAGCACAGAACAAACTACGATGACAGTAGAATTATTGTCTCTCTGTGATGGAAAAGAGGGCATTGCAAAGGCTGCTAGGTATCTGTGTTCAGACGGTTCACAGAAAAATGATTTAAATGGACAGCATATGGATTTAAAGTTGACAGAGGCTGACATTGACAGAGGATTGGAAGCAACTGGTTGGCTCCTCTTTCCATTTGCTGAATTTCACTTTTTAGTCACAATGATGCACTCTATATTTACCATTCATCATATGGGTGATAACTTGTACAAAATTTTGTATCTTTTGAGTGAAATAATAATTTACTAGGGAAAAATATTGTAAATAAAAATGCATACAATTCTAACTTGCATGGGGATGAGATAACTGTGATTCTAAAATTTCAAAAGCAAAAGATACCCTTTTCTTTATATGTATTTTCACATGTACAAATGACTAACATGTAAGTTTCTTGTAAATCTAAAATTCAGGGCATGCAGGGCCAGAGCCAGATCTTCTGTTTGTATTTGGATTTACTCGGTGCTTGTTGGGGTTCCCTGCATGGAGGGTTCGATTTACAGAAATCATGTGAGATTCCTCTATAATTTTCCTTGATCTTGCCTTTACGTCCTTTGTTTGGATTTAGTTAACGAGAATGTTGCATAAACCTAGAATAGAATACTTGCTCTTTTGTGGCCTTTTTCTTAATTTGTTAGTGTTGAAATATAATTTAAAGATCTACAATGCTGAATGCAATCCTAACCAGTCGAGAATATCTTAGATTCTGATGTAACTCTTTGGAGTCATGTGCACCCGAAAGCAACAAATTATGAGCAGGCTAGTATTCCTATACAAAAAATCCTCTTCTTCATGCTCACTTTGTTGACAACTTCCAACAACAATTTTTTCTTTCCAGCACTCATCCACTTTACAGACCTGTTTGAGAACTGATTGCCCACAAGGGTTGTTTCAAGGATGATGCCATATTCCCATTCTCAATCATTCCTATTCACAGTCCAAATTGAAACTTAACCTAAGCAGTATCAAATGATCCCCCTCAAATCTGTAAAGAAGAGCTACACCATTTCATGCACTGCTACACTTAGAGAACCATTTTAAGGCTCAATTCTTTTAATAAAGAAAATGGCTGCTATCTTCACCTGGAAACTCCTCCAAGCTTTCCTTCTCAGTGGATGAGATGGAATCTAGAGTATGGCTCCTCAAAGAAAGGACCTTGATTTGCAGATTCATGGACACCATCCCAATACCACAAACACTCAGATTATATGTTTAAGAAAGTTGGCACTCCTCAAGATCGGTGGATATATTAATGATGCCAAAAGGATATTTCATGGCTATTGTCGCTTCCAAATCTGAAAGGGTTAAAGCTTTCCAAGGGGGCCTTGACAAAAAATCTGGTTTATTCATTAGGCACTCTTCTCATGTTTTTAACCCTATAGAGGATCTCCCTAGCAAAGTCTGTGTTAGGGTTGGGCTTCCCATCCTTCCAAGAAAACATTGGCAGGAATTCTCTCTGGAGCAGTTATTGCAGAATACATTTTTAGAGAATATCATGGGGCACCAGCTCAAAATACAAAGAAAGAGAGAGTAACAAAAGCCTGCATGAACAATCCATGCATGGTTGTAGCAGACAAAGGAAGCAATATACAACATAAAATAATGACCCAAATAACAAAAAAATCGCAAAAAGGAGACAACAACCCAAACCAGAAAAATCAAGGAAGGGCTGAAATCCTCCACTGATCAACCCTAGAAACTTCATTCAATTCTTCCTAACGATCAAACACCTGACTGGTCCAACCATCCACTGCTATCACCACTGTTTTGAGCTTGACATTGCCACTGCTAACAGGGTTATTAATCTTCTCAAACTTGATCTGCCCTCACTAACTTACCCCTGGACGGACGAGGAAGGATATGTGCACTAGAGACTTTCAGAGTCCGTTTGCTGTGGGAGACAATCCAATGTTTCACCATTGTATGCAGATCTTAACAGAAGACAGTGAGCATATCTATATCTAAATTCACTTATCTTGGCTTGGTCTTCACAGTAGTCTTCTCTGTACCATCTGCAGAGGACTTTTAACATTCTGTCTTTGTGGTCCGAATCCTTTGCATTGTCCTTATTTTCATCCTCAACCACAATGGCATTTTCAGGAAGGAGAAGCAAAAACTACAGCCAACTCTTATTTCCTCAGATGGAACAGCCCTAATCAATTTCTCAGAAAATTCTGCTACCATCATTGTGTGGGAATGAGGAGCACCAATATCAGTCAGACCTTCCCCACCAATGATACATTTAACTAGGTTTAGCAGTAGGAAGTGGGGCAGTGAATGATTTTCTTGAGTCTGTGGTCAAACATCTGGCCTCAACTCAGGCCGTCTCTACTTCGTCCTGTCCTCTTTTGAGCCATTACCCTGATGACTAACAACACCCAACAAACAATGCATACAAACACCTTGGACAAACACAAAAAAAAAAGAAACCAACCTAAAACTGCCACAATGAAAACCTTATGAAAGATCTGCTACACAATGAGAGGGGTGGCATTGAACACCTTACTCAGCAATCATTACAAACTTCAGAAACAAGTGAGATTCTCACGTTTCACGCCAATGAAAGGAATGAAAGGACTAGTCATGATTATAAGGATGGATGTTGGGGGAAGGGTAAATCAGGGAGGTTTTTCATTGAGAATGATGTTATTCATCTCTTCTTAATTGTCCACATTCTAACTTTCTAATGGCGAGGAGGGATTTAACTCTATGTTACCGCAAGTTTCCGGGACGGGGATGATAGGGGACGGGGGAACGCATTTCGGAGTCCCTGATTTTTCAGGCCAATTTTGGGGACGACAAGGGATTGCAAAGGGGACAGCTATATAAAAAATAGGGAAAATTTAAAATATATAGGGAAATTTAAAATATTCATATGATAACATTGATAAAGAATTCATATATAAATTATAGAACCTTAATACATAACATTTGTGTTAAATTGAGAGTTCACATGAGAGTCGAAGTCAAACAAATTAGCAAATGTCAAAACTTAATTCAAATTGCTTTCATAATTCATTGTCAATATGCATATGATATTAAAAAATAGTATACAACTTACAACAAAATGCCCAAAGGCTACAAGTTTCAATTTCAATTACAATATGAAAATACAAGAAAATAAAGTACACTGCTGCCCCTAATCTGCACCTCTCAACATTGCATCAAAATCGGAGTCCTCCTCTGAGTCATTGCCACTGTGAGGGTCCACCTCATCCAATAGAATTCCAACCAATCCCTTTGGTGTCTCCTCCTCATCAACTTGGGCGGCGTTCTCGGGATCAACATCTCACCATAAAGCTGGAGTTTGTCAATACTTTGGAGTTTGATGATCCTGAAGTCAAAGAGCACTATGCACGACCCCTAGCTTCTCTGCTCGTCTAGAGGTAGGTATATTCCTTTTGATAAAATCGATAAAGCCATATGTGGACCGATTCCTTTTTGCAGCAAAGGAAAATTATCAACCTGTGAAAGGAGGAAAACGACAGACATCCTCAATTGTGGTGTATCCTTCCCATGCCATTTCCACCATCCAATAGGGTCAGTTTGAGCTAATTTAGCTCTATCTATCTTCACCTCTGGTTTACTAAATATTGGACCACAAAGATTTGTGAAGGCAAGCCATTGTGTGCGAAGTATTGTAGACTCCTCAACTGAATACATTTTTCAAAAGGATTTCATTAGCCTTTCTTTCACCTCTTTGTCATCACAAGGAGGCAACCTTCTAGCGTTTGGTACATACCATTTGGAATTTAGAGCAAAGGCTGCCATATGAAGCAGGGTGTTCATTGTGTTCCACCTCTACATCACAATGGGCTTAATATGTTGCTCATATAATCCCAAAGTAGGATACTTAGCCAAAATTGTTTGCTTTATCTTTTCAAGCATGCCATCAAATGTCTCATATATCTCTCCAAGACTAGGAGAGTCCGTATGAACATATCCAATGACATCTAAAACAAGTGAGATGAAAGAGCAAACATATTTGCAAAATGCAACAACAAAGTTCAAAAGAATTAATTGACAAGTTAGAAACTTCGAAAGTTGAAACATTGAACAATAAAATTAAAATATTAAAATCAGAAATTTAATATGAAAATCAACAATTTAATATTTAATATTTAATAAAATCAGCAATGTCTTACCTCATAGTGGACCACTAATTGTCATCAAGGATCCTTTGTTTGATGGCTTTTCCTACAGGTGAGATTGAATTAGACCATCTACTCCACTCTTAAATTCACCATTATCAATTGCAAAGGCTCATGCACCTCAATCATCTTCTCTAACAAAATGAAGTAACTGGCATATCTTGTCTCAACAGGTTTGAGGAATTCTTTCTTTGAAAACATCCTGAAGAGAGCAAGTGAAGTGTGGTGGTTGCAAATGAATATTTGAATATCTCTAGCTTTTGCCACCACTTGTTTCACCCAATTTATTTTCCCTATGTCTTTCAATGCATTCTTCAATGCATGAACACAACATGGCGTCCAAAAGATGTGCTTGCAAGCACCCTCCACCATCATACTAGCCAATTTGTACACACGTGTTGAATCAATGACCACCTATACAACATGAGGCCCCAACCTCCTCTATGATCTCTCTCAAAATGCTAAACTGGAAGTCTGCATCCTTACGCTTCATTTAACAATCCACAACTCTAAAAAAAAAAGAGCCGGTTGGGCATGTGACTATGATATTGATGAGTGGCCGATGTCTAATATCTGCCCACCCACCTATTACAATAGAACAACTCATTCTGATCCAAGTTTGCCTCATATCCTCCATTAGCAATTTAACCTTAGAATATTTTTTGTCTAGGAGGTTAGTGTGTAGTTTATGATCTCTAAGGGGTACAAATGAGGGACTAATAGATGCTACATCTTTAATCGTTTGTTTGAAATAAGAGGAACAAGTCACATGAAATGAGATGGCATGGCATAAATTTTTTTGGCTCAAATGGATTCTTTGCTTGTTCACCTCCACCCCCAACACTTCGACACTTTGATGAGGCTAAACTCTTACATTTATTTTATTCCACTTCATTGTCACTACTGTCATTCTCACTGTTGTTCATGTTTTTTTTGAGATCTATTGCAACTTTAAACTGAAAAATGAAAAAAAAAATAAAAATCAGACATTTCTTTAAGCTTTGAAAAAAACTTGCAAAAATAAAATAAAATGATAGAATGACTTACCTCTTTGAAGAAATTGCAGCCTCACTACCAATGATGCCCTATTTTCAACCTCACTTGCAGCTGCTCCTTCAATCCTTGCTAAAACAATTTGCTCTTCCTTCAAACTTGCTGCAATATTTTTGCACAACAAAAAATGCATATGAAATGGAAGCTTTTTTTCCTCATTTAGGGCGAGCTGGGGTTTGGGAGCCCACAATAGAAGTGTTTTAAAAAAAAAATTAGTATTTTTTTAATTAAAAATGTTACTTTTGGGGGGGACGGCCGGCTGTACCCTCCATTCTTCCACCCAATCTCTACGTTTTGGGAACATTTCCTCTCGTTTGCAGTTTTTTGGGGATGGCCCAAGGACTTCCCCTAGGTGGTGTGCCCCCATCCCCAGGACGTCCCAAAAATGGGACACACCTGAGAAGGCTGGGGACGTGTTCTTGCATTTTGTAGGTTTAACTCGATACCTTCATTGGAAAGCAAATCGGCCACACCATTCTTTTCATAAAAATAGTGGGAGAAAGAAATTGACTCAAAGCTTTGGTAGATGGCAATGACTTCTTCTAATAGACCTTTGAGTTTCCAATTTGGGTGTTCTCCTTTTGCAAACCTTTTTTGACAATCATTGAATTTGTTTTCACCAATAATTTATTAAAACCCTCTAATTTGACCAATGAGAGTCCAACAATGACAAATCTAGTCACAACCAAGCTAGGGTAACCCTGAGATATCTCAGCAAAATTTAGTTCCCTTAATCCTTCTAGGGGTTGGCAACATGTAGCCAATTGACAACAAACCTCTTTTGGCTAAAATCCCATTAATGGGAGCTATTGGAGAATACATTACAGCCATACATATAATTTATCAAAAATCCCAAAAATCCTAGCATGCTAGACTAGGCAAGGATATGTGCCAACATTGGTTAAACCTTTACCTAATAGGATTATCATACTGTTGGCATTTCAATTCGCACCTTTGGAATGCGGATTAGAAACAGACAGCTATGCACAGATAAACTGCTCTTTGAATTAGGAGGGGAAGCTCCCTCTTTGCAGATGTTGCTCAAGAAAATAAATTAAAACTAATTTGCCTATCTTTTTGTTTAGCTAAGAGCACAAGGTTCTAAAACTCAAGCACCGTAGCCGAGATTTTCTGTTTTTAAAGTTCAACTACGACTAAGCCTACTCTAATGATGTTTCTAACTTCTCAAGTAATCGCAGAGCAAGAGAGTTAGAAATGGACAAGGAAGGATTTTCTGACAAAATACTTAAATAAACTCTTTTCCAACACACATCTACTTACTTTCAATGCAAGCTGAAATAAAAATCATATAAGCATAACACAATAAACAGAAATCTGAGATTGTATATTAGGGTAGCAAAGTAGGCACAAGACTTTATTTTCTCAAATTTCAGGAACACAAGATTACACTTCTAGGACAGCAGGATTGTAGCAAAATAGGCTTACAGTTTAGCCATCAAACCATAATACATTGACACAAGACACATGCATTGAACAATAACTTGTGGCTAAAGAGGCATACAAGCTTGCTCTTACACTAAGTGAATTGAAACTAAACAATAACAACTTGCAGGCAAAATAGGCTCAGCAATTTGTTATCACAAGCATGGTTAAAGAAAATTGGGCAAGGCTGCCCTTATCTATACACAAGCAAAGGAGTAGGGAACCCTAAAATCTCCTTGCTTTTACAACTATGACTTGCCAACATTCAAGCTTTATTTCTAAAATTAAACAAGATAAACATATAACCACCTAATAAAGCATAAAAACAGGAAATGCCAACTATTACAATATATTTTCTTTCTTTTCTTCAAGGAGTGGATAAGAATTAAGACAAGCAGCTAGAAGAAAGCTTCTAGATGATTGCTGCTTTAAAACTCAATCACATCCGCCAAAAAGCTGATTTGTTTCTTGATTTTAAATGAAGAATGCTGCTGAAAATAGAATGTTGATCTACCTTGAAAAAGCAATTTCTCTAGAAAAAGCTAGGACCTGGGTTTTGTAGAAAATCACGTTTCGGAGAAACCTAGATGCTCAGAAACTGAAAAAACTAAATCCATCTTGAAAAAGCGACCAAAAAGCAGTTTCTAGAAGAGGGAAAAGTTTCCCAATGTTCGAGAGGATGAAAAAGCGGAGAGACCCATGTGATGAGAAACAAAAAAAGCTAAGCGGCTGTTTTGAAAAAGCAACGCCCTAGAAGTTTGGAGCATGAAAAAATGTTCCTCTTTTCTCATTGATCTCGGAACAACAAAGAACACCGAAAAAAGCATGTTGTTTGGGTCTTCAAATCTTCGTTGAGAGAAAAGGGAAAATCTTCTTGCTCTTGACGCCAACCTGCAAAAAGTGAATGAATGGAAGGCAAAGATGTCTTAAATAAGTTGAAATTTGAGAAAATCTGCTTTCTTTTGCTTTAAATCCTTCGACGCCTATCCTGAGCAGGTGCATCGAAGTTGGACACTTTTTGATGTTGAAGGATAAAACTTGGAAAAATTGACTAAGGCATTGTGCCTTGGGCGCTAATTTCCTCCTGGGGCACTTTTCCTCTCTAGATTTAGCCAATTTTCTTGAAATTTCAACTTTTTGCTTGATTTTGACCTCCATTTGACTTTGATTTATGGCCTCCAAATTGATCCTATAGATGGGCTGAATGATCCATCACGGAGCTTGATCGAATCTGGCAAGATTGTTCTGGAGGCAACTTTGGCTAAAAACTTCATTTTGATCTCCAAAATCATGGGCGCCTATCTCCTCCTGGGGCGCCCAACTTTTCTAGTGTTAGCCATTTTTTGAGTTCCTCAACTTTTACTTGTTTTCCTTGATCTTTTGATGAATTCTCGTTTCTAGATGATTGGGGCGTTCGATGAATTGATGGCTGGACTCGTTGGATAGCTTAGAAGATTCTGAGGGGGGTCTCTTGGGATTGATGTCTCCTGGAAGTTGTATCTTGGGGGTCAAAAGCTTGGGCACCCCTAGCTAGTTGGGGCGCCCAACTCCTCCAGAGTTAGAATTTATTATGAGATTTTCAACTTTGCTTTTGAATTTTGACGTTTTGCATGGTTTTACCCTTCTGATCAGTCGGTGATATCTGATGCTTGTCAACTCCGATGGACCTGTTGATGATTGCGTTGGAGAGTTGCTTCAAAACTGAAGAAGTCATGTTGGAGGCTTCGACTGCAAATTCATCCATTTAGGCCCTTAAAAGCTTGGGCGCCTATCTCCTTCTAAGGCACCCACCATTACCAAACTTAACCATTTTTTGCATGATTTTCAACCTTCAGATTTGAACCTTCATGTTATACCTTCAGTTTGATTTGGATTTGCTGATGATTAACAAGTCTGATGATTTGACAAAGACATCCATTGCGAAGCTGGCAAAATCCTGAAGACAATGAGCATATTAGCAAACCCTAATTTCTGGATTAGGTCTTCCAAAAGGCTAGGCGCCCCTGGCCACCTGGGGCGCCCAGATCCCAGACTTAGATTATTTTCTGATATTTTCATGGTTTGCATTTTGTCTCTTGGTTGAGGCCTCTTTGTTCAATTTGAGATTCAGGCTGATTGATTGATCTGATGACTGTGCTGTTGGACTCACTGCGGAGCTGAGAAGATTCTGAGCAACATTGTCTGGGAGCACAAACCCTAATTTCACCGTTTGACTTCCTGAAAAGTTGGGCGCATATCTCCTTCTGGGGCGCCCATGGCTAACAGAGTTAGTTTTTATTTTACAAATTTCAACTTCCTCCATTTGACGTGGTTGCCTTTGCCTTGCTCGCTGGAGATGAAAAATTTTCTAAGGCATGAGTGTTTGGGCGCCTAGATTGAGTTGGGGCGCCTGAGCTTTCTAGACTTAGTCAAAATTTGGCATTTTTCAACTTTCACAGCTTCCTTCTTCCATTCTTCGTTCTGCGTGCACGTCCATCGTTTCTCATCTTTTGTTCAGTGCTTGAATGTTTGAATCTGACACCTGGCAACTAGCTGACTTCCATTAATGGCCTCAGAGCTCCTGAAAAAGCAAAATAGACTCACTAGGGTAAAACTCATCTTTTTGTGATTCTAATTGCACTAGCCTGATGAGCAAGTATTTTTGACCAATCAAAATCAGTTTGAACCCTAATAGCCAAATTTTCTATTTTTAGAAAATTTTGCTAGCATCCGTTTCAAAAGAAACCCCAAAAAACCCAAAAAAAGTTTCTATATTTAGAAAGTTTCTAAAAATAGCAATTTTCCTAAAAAGTAGGGCCAAAAAACTGAGATCTGGGTTTTGTAGACTTGGTCACTCTGAGCAGACCCAAATTGTCAGATTTTGAAAATTTCAAGTTTTTGCCCCTCATGCAAGACATGTAAACCTCAATTTTGACAATTTTGACAAGACTTTCAACCATTTCTTCAAAATGCCTAAGTGTAGCAAAAATTTTAATTTAGGGTACAACACATACAAATTGGAGGCATTGAATGGGAGCAACCTATTGAGAACAAGAAGATTCCCTTGTAGGATCTTCCATGAATATGGCCACCTAGCTAGAGGATACCTCACACAAAAATCCATGTAACCAAAAGAATACTCAAGGAGTGCTCCTAGCAACCAACAAAAAATCACAAGGGATTCACCATGTAAACTTATGGCCTATAACATTCGTATGTAAACCTCTATTTCTATTTATGTCTTCCAATATTTTGTCATTAATAGCCCCCCCCAATATGCCTCTCCAATTTTTTTTAAAGTTGATATTCTATTACCAATAAAGAAGGTTTGGTTACAATATAATGTTGCCACAACCAGCCACATCAAGAAGCCCCACTAGGCCACAAAACAATACTAGCAAAAAGTTACCAAATTTCGAGAGTAACAAAACAGTTCTCAGAACCAAATATACATAGTAACATAAATAACAGAGTAGCAAGCACTAGTCTCTTCATTTTCAGCACTAGTAACATCAGTATTCCCAACATCCTCTTCCCCTGGCTTGTTCTTGTTTGCTTTGAATGATCCAAGCCTTTAAAGGTACCCAAGGGGGGAGAAATTCTTTCCCAACTTCCACTGTTGCCAAAGTTTTGGAAGGTGAACTCAAGATCTCTGACAACAGCATCTCTGTTAAGTTCATATTAATGTTGTTAGGAGTATTGGTTCTGAAAGTCAATGTATTCATTGTGAAATTTACTATCAACTTTCCTCAAATCTTAATATTGAGAATTCTCACATATTCACAAAGAATTTCAAACCAGGACACCTTTTCTCCACTGTCCCACCCAAGAAGATTCCACATGCCCAAATAGCCCTTGCGTAGTTACCAAAAAAAAATTGTGTTCAAAATATTCAACACAATCACAAACAAAACAATTATTAACACTATAAGTAGCAATTGAGAGTTTCTTAAGCAACAAAAGTGTTAGAATATTGTCATTGATGTCAAAGCGAATGGACGAGATTGTTAGAAATGTTGCCATTGATGTTAAAGGCATATAGGAGATTGTTGGCAAGCACCAAGGCAATATGAGGTAATCATGTGAGATGTATATATTTAATATTCACTATAATGCAAATGATGATTCAGAAGTCGATGAAGAGGATAAAGTAAATGATGATGCTCCTATGAGTAATAGTGCAAATGAAAATCACTATTGGTGCCCAAACATGTAATGATGGCCGACCTCATGCATGGCACCCAAGACAAAATAAATTAATCTGTTCATGCTGGCCGATCCATACTTTGGCTGACCCATAAGTTGACTGATTTGAATCTGTTGTATTTAAATCTCTATTAATTGCCCAAGACAAGGGTAGCGATAATTATTATGGATAGAAAATGATATGAGGCAGCAAACATATTAAGAAGAAGAGCAGTGAACATGTTAAGAAGAAAAGCAGCGATTAATATTCTCCATGAGTGGTGATTATGATTAATGTGAAGACAATGGTTAATAAATATAAAAAAGCATTGATTAAGATTTATGAAAGGCAGCAATTACACTTAAGTTTATGTGGCTGACTCCTTTAAAAGGAAGTTTAGATTAAAATAAATAAAGTTAATCATTGCTTATGGGGCTGATCCCCTAAGAAGAGCGCTGACATATAAGGACAAAATCATCCCATTTAAAGAATGTAGTAATGAAAAGGCGTGTATTTAACAAGAGTTGCCTCCTTGGTGATCAGGTGTGTCCAATGAGTGAAGTAGCCCTCCTTGGAAAATATAAAAGCAAGTTTGCAAATGTGAAGAAAGGGGTGTGTGAGGAATAAAAGAAGATTAGAAAACCACATTCAGATTTGCATATGAGGGATTAAGAGGCAGACTTAGAAAAAAAGATTTATGCAGATATAGAGAAGGAGGATATGCTGATATAAAAGAAGATTGTGCAGAGACAAAAGAAAAGATATATGCAGATATAGAAGGAAGATATTGATATTATTTATGATCAGATTTGAAGGAAATCATTGCCATATATGTGATTAGTTTTTGTGAAAGAAGAATATACATCATTTGAATCAAATTTGTGAAAGGTGTATGTGTGTGGATCTGATTTGTGAAGGAAAGACTTACATTATTCAGAATTGTTGCAGAATTGTTTGATCTTGTGTGATTGCTATTGTTATGGTTGTTAATGTGGGCTGGGCTCTCTTATATAGCTTCGGGTAAATTGATCAATAAGTTTTTAAGGTATTAAAAAATGCTTCTTGAACCTCCACAAGTCATCTCAAGGCAACTGTGTTAGAGGCAAAATGGGTCTCAACCATAGAAGCAATAATCTGCAAAAAATCCCGATTAATCCTGATTTTTAAAAAATCTGCAGGCTGGACGATTTTTTCCAATTTCAAACTGCAAAATTGCCAAAAAATGAGTTTAAAACCTGCAAAAAAAGCGAATAAAATCACGCTGATTTTCGCATGAAAAAAAACCATGAGACCATAGCTTGTTGCTTTCTATTATGCTTTGATAGATTTTTTCCAAGCATCCATAGCTTGTTCGAAAGCACTTGTTTTAGGCTTTTAGCCATAGCAGCAAGGGAGTGAACTGTTTGATAAAATGCTTTGGTAGACATGTATGAAAAATGTGGTAGCATAGACAAGGCAGTGAACTGTTTGAAAAAATGCCTCAAAGAAATGTGGTCTCATGGTGATGGAATGGCATGACGAATGCCATGGAAAGCAAATTGCTATGGATTGTCATGGCATTCCATCACCATGAGACCACATTTCTTTGAGGCAATTTTTCAACCAGTTCACTGCCTTGTCTATGCTATTGCTTACTATTATGCTTTGATAGATTTTTTCCAAGCATCCATAGCTTGTTCGAAATCACCTGTTTTAGGCTTTTAGCCATAGCAGCAGGCAGTGAACTGTTTGATCAAATGCTTTGGTGACATGTATGAAAAATGTGGTAGCATAGACAAAGGCAGTGAACTTTTGGAAAAATGCTCAAAGAAATGTGATCTCATGGTGATGGAATGCTATGGCGAATGCCATGACAAGTGGATTGTCATGGCATTACGTCATAACATTCCATCACCGTAACCACCTTTGAGCGCCCTCAACCAGTCACTGCCTTGTCTATATGCTACCATCATGCTTTGATAGATTTTCCAAGCATCCATAGCTTGTTGAAAGCACCTGTTTTAAAACTTTTAGCCATAGCAGCAAGGCGTTGAACTGTTTGATAAAATGCTTTGGTAGACATGTATGAAAAATGTGGTAGCATGACAGGCAATGATGTTTGAAAAATGCCTCAAAGAAGCGTGGTCATATGGTGATGGAATGCCATGACAATCCATAGCAATTTGCTTGTCATGGCATTCCATCACCATGAATTATTTCTTCGAGGCATTTCAAACATTCATGCTGCTAATATAACGATATGGAAAAAATCTATCAAAGCATAATAGTAAGCAATTGCATAACAAGGCATGGCTGTTTTGAGAAAAATGCCTCCAAAGAAATGTGGTCTCATGGTGATGGAATGCCATGACAAGCAAACTTTTAGCCATAGCACAAGGATGTTGTTTGATAAAATGCTTTGGTAGACATGTATGAAAAATGTGGTAGCATAGACAAGGCAATGAACTGTTTGAAAAAATGCGTCAAAGAAATGTGGTCTCATGGAATGCCATGACAAGCAAATGCAATTGGCAGCTGCTCCTAGTTATTAGTTATGCGATGTGAAGTAATTGCATAACTGCTTAGATTGACTTAGTAAAAACTATATTGTAATTGAAATTTTGTCATCTATCAGCATCTAGTTATTAGTTATGCAATGTGAAGTAATGCTTTGAGTTTGAAAGATGTGCAATGCAATGTAATCAGTGATACGAATATAAACTACAAAAATCTATTTTTTTCCAATTCATTAGTTAAACTCTTTATTTTATTTGCTCTCTATATCTCTATGCTATGGAAATACCTTTCCATTTCAAAAAAAAGAAAAAGTTTGTATCTCTTGTTCTACAATTTTTTATGTCTGTTTTTTTTTAAATCCAAATTTTTCCCCATTTTAAAAAAAAAATCTTATACTTTTGGTTTGCCAATTTTTTCCCCAAAAGATTTTTCTGCTGCTATGGGACTCTGAACAACCCATTCGAAAATAAAAATAAAATAATTAAAAATAAACTTCAAAGAAGAAATTCAAAACAAAATTAAATTAAGTTTTAACAAAATAAATTTCCAAGTAACTAAAGTGAAATATAAAATTTTATATTGTTTCATTTACCTTTAGCAGCTCCAATTTCAAGAATGTTATGAATATGCCTTACAACATATGGCCGTTAGTGATGAACATTTGGATTTCTTTGGCCTTGGAATACATCTTTTTGAACCAATCAATTTTTTATCAATATTTTGTAACACAAGGTTGAGGGAGCAGACAACACAAGGTGTTTGAAAAATGTGTGAATAGCGTTCTTCAAGCCATCCACTCTACAATTCTTTGCATTGTCTATTATGATTTGAACAACACCATGAAGCCCCACTTTCTCAATGGCCTTTAAGAGGATGTTAGCAATGAATTGGCCTTTCTTTACCTTCCCCGCACAATTCATAACTATCAAAAACATTGTCCCATTAGGAGACATTGCAATCACATTAATCAAGAGCTGATTTTTAGCATCCTTCCATCTATCTTGCAATCACCCTATCTTGGCCCACAATTCCCTTATGTGTTGTAATGAATCTTCTACAAGCTTGACCTCTTTCTCCAACAATATGCCACACACCTTCGCATAACTCGAGATCTTGTGCCCTTTTAAAGCATCATTAATTTTTCTCACGATTTCTTGCCAATGTAATGAGCGACATTGAAAGCCAATCCATTTGCATAAACACATCTTGTTATGTGTTGATTGGCAATCTCTTGAGACTCATTTTGAAATGCTATTTCCAACGGTCCTCTTGGTCTCTTACTTGTAATGGGATTTTGTTGATTTGGAGCTAAAAATGGGTAGTCTTCTATCACAAATTCCAAATTAGATGGGGGTAGAGGGGGGTTCATTCCTTGAGTTCCTTTCTTTGGCAACAAAGGATGGTTTTCTCTATGGCTTGGCACTTCATCTGCTTGCCTCTGCTCTTCGATATATTTTATCATTTTCTCCAATGGCATAGGTACACCATTATTTCTACGGCAACCTTTGATGCCTTGTCTAAGAATGCCACACAAATGGGCTTTCACTTAATAGTATGAGCTTGAATACTTGACACACCCATTGCAAATCCAAGTATACACTCCACCACTTTGAACATCTAGCATATCAACATACTTCCAAGGAGGAGAATTTGGGTTTGTTTAAAAATGGGGTTGGCCGATGGAGCTTGAACTAGTTGCTATTGTAATCCCTATGACAACAAGTTTAATAAACAACATATTTGAAACAAATGTAAACAGAATATTTATATAAAACCTAACTCATTTAACAGTTTAAGCATATTGATAAATTCTTAGAAAAATGAAAACAAAACCAGAAGCTGAAAACAAAACAAGAGAATTCATTTGTAAATAAAAATACAATAAAAGGTAAAACCAAAATAATTTACCTCTTTTACAAAAATCTTCCTGTACAATCTCCTTGTCAATGAATGGGCTTTTGCACATGCGTAGGAGATAAGTTAATTGTGGTTGTATTTCTGCAAAGTTTCTCTGTCATGCTGCACTGGTGTAATATTTTGACGTACTTTGTTATCACCAATGCGAATAACCACTCATTTTTTTTGGAAGAGCAATTTGATCCCAATTTCTTTTTGATTCCACTACTGAGTTTTCAAGATAATTTAAAGCAATTTGATATTTCAGCTCTGGGAAACAACTTACAAGCTAGTTTCCCCCAATCTTATCAAAATAAATTAATTTATCTGCAATGCCCAAATATATAAGCTCAATTTATTATTCTCACTCTAACAATGAACAGTTGTTGCTTGAATTTGTTTTCATCATAGTAATTGTTTGTTGGCTTGTTTGTGTGCCAGGACTATCCATTCTAGAATCTTTAGGTTGGAACTATCTGTTTTCACTATGTTTTTGGATGGCACTGGTTGTTCTATCTAGAGTGTTTCTTTTTTTGAGGATTTGTTTGTTCTATCTAGAGAGTTATTTTGTGAGATTATATGTTCTACCTTTGCCTTTAAGGGAAGAACATATGCAGCCCACCAGTGGCCAATTAGTTTGCAGCTTGCTTTTCCCAACGAGACTACCTATGTTCTAGGTTGCTTTTCATGGTGGTTGCTTCAAGTTCAAGGTGGTTCTTCAGATGTTTGTTGAGGGCAGTCTATGTTTTTTTTTTGGAATTAAATAAAGTTGCTATAGAAAAATATTTGTTGAACCATAAGTTTGGGAGTATGAAGATAAAGCCATATGTTCTAGTGTGTTCCTTGATGGAACTACGTGTTTCAAAAGTGTGATATGCTTTGTAATCTATGAGAACTGCTTTGTAGTTTTTTGAGGCTATCAATATAGACTGATATAACAGATTTCGTAGAAATTTCTTAGAAAGAAAGAAAGTAGCTAATTTCTAGCAAAACGTGCAAAGCAGCCTGGGATAAGTATCTTTAACCAGTAAGAATCTTGGAGTTCTTCATGGTCTTGATTTATGAGATATGATCTACATTTTGTGTCACAAGTGGAGACATCGAGTATCATAGGTGATTGTGTTCTAGTTTGCCTACTCAAATAGCTGACTTTTTAGGATCAACGTTAAATTATGTGTATATTATAGTATAAGATTGTCTTGTTGTCAAACTACTGTTCTGGGTAATTAGTGGACTGAATTGCAGGGATAACTGTTCATGTGTGTTTAGGATTCTTGCTAAACGCTTTCTGGGTTTTGTTCTTTGTTCTTCCATCTTTTCAGAACATATTGAAGTTTTGAATTTGGCCTAGTAATATAAAAGTTATGACTGTTTAAACTTTAAAGGCTCTCTTGTTTATAGATTTGTCAAGTGATTATATGATGGAAATATGCGATTTTAATGGGTCTAATCATTATATACCAATGTATTATTATGTAACTGAGTGAATTTATCAATTCACATTATTTCTTCCACCGAATTTTAGAAAGGTTTCTAGATTTGGGGAATTAGCAAATGAGGAAGTAAGACCTCTTGCCCCTATTACCTACTATTGAATGGATTTAGAAAATTATGGTTGTGTTTTAGATTGAATTCCTTAGTGGACTAATTAGTAGACATTATCACCTTGGAAACATATTATTTAAGTTAAAGGACTAAATGTTAGTTATGGACTTTGTCTTCTAGATATTGTTTATCCATTCTGTTGAATGCCAAAATATCAGAGTGAGATGATAGGGACGTTTCATATTGTAAACATTGATTGTTGTTGATTACATTCATAAGTGCATTGTTTGGATTGATTTACATTCTCTTCCATAATATAGGTGATCAATGGACATGCATTTTAGATTTATATTGCATGAGCATATAGGAATGCTGGCTTGTTAGCGATTCACATAGTGCACTAGATTCCATCATGCATGTTGGCCACATATTGCTAAATCTTTTGTGATGGGTCGGGCTTCTTTGGTGGAGTAGCATGGGGAAGCTTAATGCTTTGTAGCAAGGTGGATATCACCTTAATGAAGCTCTCTTTCTTTATCTTTTTTTTTCTCTTGCAGATTCGGAGTATGGTTTCATGATGTGTGATCTTGTATTTGTAATGTAAATCAATTTGAGTTTTATAGTCATTATTGATTATTGTAAACTGACTTGTGCTAATAGTAATGATTGTAGAGTCATTTTATATATTAGAAAAAGGACAAAAAAATTTAGTCAATGTTTGATTACTTTTAGATTAGATCAGCCTTATGTTCATTTTATACATTAATTTCCATATTTTATTAGTGATTAATTGGTCGGATGCTTGTTAAATTGATCCATTACTCTGCATTTCAACTTTGGATACTGTCTTGATTTCTAATTTTTAAGAAACAATATTTTTTAGTTTTGTTTCAAAAATATTGGGAATCTGAACAGTATGAAGTATCTAACATAGAATTTATTTTTCTCCACTTTTTCTCACTTTAAGTTGGGCTTGATATCTATGTGCAGCCATATGGGAATGCTTAAATCCTTGACATTAAACTCTTTGCTTAAGGCATTGGATGAGTTCTCCACTAAGAATCAGAGATATGGTAAATAATTTATAGAGTTGTAAGATTGCCAGGGTTTCCATAATTTTTAAATGCAGTTCATGCTGCAGAAAGACCTCTACTGAAACTTGAAAATTATGTATTTGAAGTTGTGAATAACATACATTACTGATGAACTAGATTAGCTTGCATATTAAGTTATTACTGATAAACCACATACAGCATGAACTTCATATTATTTATGTGTTTTGATCTGTACGGAAAGTTAGTAGACTATAGAAAAATAACCAAGCCTTCTCTCCTGAAAAGGGGAAAATATATTATAGAACCACAAGTGTTGCCTTTTCAAAGGTTCGTACTATATAGTCCATTACAATATTTTCTGATAAATTTGGGAGACATTATTCTAGAGTGCTTTAGTGAGTTTACATGCCTAACTAAGATCATAGAAATTGTATGGTTGTCAATGTCCTTTCATTTATTAAAAAATAATCTAAAAGTATATTATGCTTTGGAAATAGTTCTGTTTCTTACCCATCTACGATAATATGGTAGAATAGACAGTTGCAAAAGTTGACAGGAGTAACAAGTTGTATGTGTCAGTAATAATAAATCTAATATCATATTGATATTATAAGTGATAAGAAATGCGTATGACTCCATTGCAGTAATTTTCCTCGCAACAATCCAAATATTGAGAGTTAAACGGATCTCTTTATCCCATAAACAGACACGAGTCCGAGTTCTGATTATCTCAAACAAACATTGTTTTCTCTATTTTTCTAGATTGGCATGAACAATACCATCAATTTGAAAAATTATCTTCGTACAACAAAAAATATTTTCTATGAAATCACATGATTGCTAGTGGTGACAAATGCTGGCTACTAGTAGGAGACATTCTGTCTGACCAAATTATCAGTGCTTTACTTGGCTATATCAATGGTGCCCAAGCTATATTAACGTATCCAAGGCTCCCATTATATTTATGAAAAAATGGATATCCCATTTGACCTCAGCAAAGTCCCGTTTAGCCACTCTGAAGGATCTAAGCAACTAGGCTGAGTTGATTATCTGCTCTTTTGACTGGTGACAACCAGAATTGTATGGCAAGCTTGATTTCTAGCAGTACTTCCTGATATTTTTAGAGTTTTTGGATTTTTAGTGAATTGCATAACACGTAATTTTTTTTTTTTTTTTTTTTTTTATCAGTAATAGAGTTTATTTTATTGAAATTTGAAGTAAAAGATTACATAGCTAATTCCAAAACAACTTCAATTACAGACCTTTCCAAATTCCATCAAATCCTACAAGAAACACCCAAATACCAACCCCCAATTCCATCATAAACCACTTCAAAAATACAAAAAAGGTTAATTATAGCCTACTATCAATCCTAAAAACAAACAGCCCCAAAGAACCTATTAACAGGTCAAGAGATTGAAGCTTTCTTTGATCTTCCTTTGGACTGAGAACGGAGAACCATTGCATACGCTTTCTTTTTCTCCATCTTTGATTTCTTCCTCGTTACTGTTTGCCACTTGTCCTCCACCCTTGCAACCTCCTTCTGCTAGTCCAAAGATAAATCCCGGGGACTCCTCCAGGCTCCATTCCCACTACTACTTGTTTACTGGGGTTGCTCCTTTGCCTTCCGTTTTCCTGCATCTTTCTCATGTGACCTCACAACACTTTTCTTTTCCCTACACTCTGGTGTTGCAGCCCCACATTTAAGAGTCAACTCCTTGTCACTTCCACTTAGGACAGCTTTAACACTGGTCTTAGCCAACATCCCCTCCTGTGTTGGGGCTGTCTTGTTCTATTGCTGCTCCTCCCTTCTATCCTCCTGCAACCAAGACTTCACTTCCTGCTTCGGCTCCTCACTTGCCCAATGCTCCTCCTCTCTTGCTTGACTTTCCTCCTCAGTACCTTTCAGCTGAGAGTTCACTTGCTTTTCCTCCCGTTTCTCCACAGTATAGTGCTAGGTAGGAGCGTCTTTCCACCAAGAAGCAGATTTGTTGGTCCTATATTTGGCACATTTAGCTACCAAATGACCCATTTGATGATAGATTCTACATCTAAATGGAATCCCTTCAAAATCCAGGGGTTGCACCCAACAACCCTTAGAATATTTTAGCCGAATCTCCTTTGGAGGCATCTTAGACACATTCATTTCAACCAAAATTCGGGCATAAGCTAAGTGCAGAAGATTTGAAGAACCCTCATCCTCCATTATGAAGTTTCCTAAAGAGTTCCCTATAGCCCCCAAGCAAGAATTAGACCAAAACTGCAAGGGGAGGTTAGGAAGCCTCACCCAAAGAGGAACTCCCTCAAACATTTCAGTGGCTGGGTTGAAAGTTGGATGCCATGGTTTTAACAATGTATGTTTATCTTCCCAATCCCAATGATACTCACAGAGGATCTTATTTCTATCTTGTTCTTTTTCAAAAACAACAATAAAATAACCTTTGGCCATTGGATAAATTTGAACATACCCTTCCAGTAGAGGTTTCCAGTGTTTAGAGATCCACTGGTGTAGATTAGATAAGCATGGCCAGAAACCCCTGAATCTCCCAATCAGGCCCAATCCAGAGAATAATTTTTCATTGGAGACCACCTCTTTTTCCAATTCCCCATCTAAATCCATAGTGATTGATTTTGAAGAGGTGTGGAAAGCAGGGTCGCCTCCATTCCCCCATGCGGATCTTCTACTTAGGTGTGTAGTTGCCCTATCGTTCCCTGATTTTCTTCCCTCTACCCTAGGCTTCTTAGACTCCTTGTTAGCTCCATCTCCCTCGGCAACAACATCTTGTTGACCCTATAACTGGTCGCCATTTCCTGTCGCCGAGTCTCCACCATGTCACTCTGAAAACTTCTTGTGGTTTCCCTTCAGGCTGTCACAATTTTCCTTATATTTGTTGCAGTCTCTGTTCGCAGAAGAGACTCCAAACTTCCCTTGAGGAGCCTTTGCCAAAAGGCTCGGCTCAAGCGAAACCCTAGCCGCATCCTCTAAGAGCAGACGACCGTTGGCGTCCATCCGGTATAGTTTTCTGTAATGTTTATTTGAATTGCATAACGTAAATTATCAAATAGGAGGTTTGGAAATTAAAGATGAGTCCAAGAAATCTGAATTATTTTCCTTGTATGGATCCAAGATTGATGGTATCCATGCATCCAAAGAGAAGTTCCAAAAATTATCAAACAAAAGGGTTGGAAATAAAAGATGAGGCCAAGAAATCTGAATTATTTTCCTTGTAGCAATCCAAGATTGATTGCACCCTTGCATCAAAAGAGGAAGCTCCATGTTTTGGCCATTGGACTTTGGCTTCTTCAATATAAAATAATGATACAACTGGCATCCATAGTGTGTCTAGTGATAAACAATTAGCTTAGGTTCTACCATAACTAATTCACCAAAACAAGTAACACATACCTGTAAACTAAATTCAAAATATTATGGTCTTCCTAGCTTCTTTGCTTTGAAATCAGCCTTTATAAACTGAATTCGAAATATTATGTTGTTATTCCTAGCTGCATTGCTTTGAAATCAGCTTTCAACATAGAGATGTTATGTTTTCCATGGTTATGAATATGTAAAGAGCATGCAAGGAAAAACCCAAAATAATATAGGAAGATGACTTCTCAATTGAAGAATTATACATTACTTTACTTTCTAATTCAACTAGTTATATTAATTAATAAATCTTGTACAATATCTGGAAATCAAAGTCACATGGTGCAATATGCATACCCATGTAGATTCCTATTTAGTTTTGGATCCATTATGATCAAATGTCCTAATACAATTAATGTAGGGAAAAGTGGCACAACCTTTGCTAAGTTTGGCTCATTCTCCAATCCTTATTTGGTCTCATTTTATATCCATTTGTACCTATCCCCATACATTTGCTTTTTATTGTCCCTAGTTACACATTCTCATATATTTGTCATTATCAACCATTTAGTGCACCCATGCTCACACATCCAAACATTTGATCTCCAACTTGAGATTTGCACTCTAGTTCAATCTCACAATGCTTAGGATTGATTTTGAGAGTCTCAAGATTCCCCCCCAAAAAATTTAAAATTTAAATTCAAATTGTTGATTACCATCTCTTATTAGCTATTGGGAATTTGACTTGGTACACGTGCAACTTATGGCTATGTCATGTTAGTTAAAGACATTTATTTGTATAATTGATTCACATGCATGATCAAGGAGAAAATCATTTTAGGAAAATTTTAATTTGGAGCTTAAAATGAACACATCTATATTACAATTAAAATTTGCATCTGCGTCATGTGATGCTTGAGTGTGTTGTCTTAGAATTTGCCCTAACTATAAAGCTAGTCCAACAAGGGGATTAACCTAGGAGAACTTGCCCCTAGCTATCCAACAACTTCCCTATGATCCAACAACCTTTGTAAAGGCATTTTAAAATACCATTGTCCTAATAGATAGAGTCAAATACAAAAGGCAGAGGCAAACATGGTTTTGCATACATTTTTTGTTAGATAAAATTTTGTGCATTGGAGGATGAAACAACTGTATAGGAGTGAATTTGCACCCCTTATGCAAGTTCCCCTCACATACATTCACCTTAGAGAATCAAATCCAAAGGCGAAATTCCACATCACCCAACTGCCTTCCTTCCACTTGGCGTATGTCTCTTGTGTCGGTGAGAGAATATTTGTCAGCGATGTGCGCGCGACACGCAGACGTCCGTGCATCGCGCTTATGTCCCTGATGGATTCTTGCGTTTGAAGTTGGTAGAGGCATTACACTTTCGATTGGGGTCGATTTGTAACATCCCTCTTCAACCAACTAACCTTGAATATGGCAGATTCTTCCCTCTTCTCCTTCAAATTCATCCATTCTTCATTCAATCCATCTCTTTTTGCATTCTCAAGCACCTCAACCTCATTCTCTTTGCATTCTTCACTCTCAACAACACTTCAACACTCCATTGTAGCAATAACACTCCATCAACTCCGCAAAGCAAGTGTGAAGCAAGCCATTAGTAGTGTGGGCTTGGGATCATGCGAGATTCCTCTTTCCAAGTCTGTATTCTCCTCCATTGGCTAGTGAGCTTTTGGGTGGAGGTGGTAATGTTTCACTCCTCTCCTCTATGATTTGGTTAACACTTTACTGTTTTGTAGTGTTTATTACATCTCTACTTTCTTTACTTCTTTATTGCATATTTCTATCTCGTTGCTATTTGGTTGTCCGTGGAGGTGGAAACACCAAAACGGGGGTTTGACTAAGGCAGACCCCTATACAACCCCAACAATTAGCTAGCTAGGCTGTAAGTTTGTTTTTGAGTAGTTTGTATTGTGTTCACTATTTTTTGACTGTATGGATGCGAGCGCGCCCGAGAGATGCCAGTGCGCCGTGTTGACATCCCAAAACTGCGCTGTCATCCTCAGACAGAGTTGTCTGAGGCACAATACCGACTCTGAAAATCGGCTCGCCTAGCCTAAACCTAATTTTGAAATCTGTAGAGTGATTGAAGTACTTTATAGTCCTCATCATTCTCGACCTCTATCCGAAACATCCCTTTTGAGTGAGGTAAGTTAGGGCAGCCCTCCGCTCTCAGCTCTTTGCGACTTAGAGCCTTGACATGGTTAGTCCCCCTCATACATTTTTGGTGAACCCGACGTGAACCATTTTGGTTTCGTCTTGCAGTACTGAAAGCTCCTTTCCTCGTGTTCTAGGAGCGTTGTAGGTGTAAGCGTTGTGGGGCTTTTCATCTCGCAACCCAATTTGTTACCCCTAATAGGCGTAGTTGGAAGGTTTCATAAGTGTTGCATAACGAAACCTTGATTGGGTCACTATCCCATTATACGACCTTTGGGGGGCTTGTGAGAGTATCGTTCAGTGCACGCGATGGCCTCTTTTTTGCATCAACCTATTCCCTTCGCGCAGCCTGCGAGCAATAGTATAGGTTTAACCTTCACCTCGTAGGACTTGTCGATGGGTTTTAATAGGGAACCATCTCCTCTCTATATCCCTGCGCAGATCAACAAGAACACTGTAGCAGGTGTTCTTGTTGACCCCACGTTTTAGGTGAATATCATAACCGAGGAGATCATGTTAATTAACTTTCTGCATAAAGATGGGTACGATGCCCCTGTGAGCACCATAAATACGTATAACGGACTTTCCGTACCTCCTCTTGGCAACATTGTTTTGTTAGTCCTCGTCGGACCTAAATCTATGAACCTGTTGTTTGACATAATTTTGGGGTCTGAACTCTTTAGAGTACAGCTAGGTATCCCCAGGTTAGTAGCTATGAATGCAGTACCCTCGGTTGTGCACAAATGTCTGAAAGTTATTCATGATAGTTTCGTGCATGTGGTTCATGACACCGATTATAAACCGCTAGTTGCTCGTGGTAGCTACTCTCTAGATCACTTTTGGCCTGCACCTATTGGTCCTCTTCTGCCTAGGAAGGACCTCTTGTACCAGACTTATCAAAAGTACAAGAAAGGGTGCTTAACATCGAGAGTGAGATACCCTCCATCGCCTTAGGCCGTTTCGCATAGGGCATGTTTGAAAGCTAATAGTGATGTCGCCAAGGCATTTAGAAGGGAAGGAGAGAAGCGCTCCTGAGATCCTTCTTCTTCCTCTTCAATTGTTCAGCCTAAAGCTCCCTCTCGCCTCGCTGTGGTGCCATCAGATTTTGTTTCATGCTTACGAGAGAATCCTATGGTGCCCACTTGGTGAAAGCCTAAGCGCCTTGCGTTCAAGCTTCCTATTTTTCCCACAGAGCCTAGGTTCGTTCGATATGGTAGAAGAAAAGGTCCTCGTGGGGAATCCTCTATGTCTCGGCCTCCCATTGCTTCTGCTCCCAAAGCAGTAAACAGGAAGAGGCCTGTTGCCGAGGCATTAGAGTCAACTCCCCTGCTGTTTATCAATCTCTTCCTCATGCTCCTATCCAGGAGCCTGTCCCTCTGTTGGAAACAACTGTGGTTGACACTCCCATGGCTAAGTAGGAGTCTTTCGCTCCTTCGCAACCTCCGGTCTCTAGCTCAAAAAGCCGAAGAAACCGCCTTGCGCGTGAGCGCAAGCGCCGACAAAAGGCTCCTGCGGCTAAGCAGGCCGCCTTGCAGAGGAAGGAAGAGGAGATGACCGCCCTTTGCTTGAGGGCCTCCTGATGCGTCCTCCTCTCCTCCCCTTTGATTTCGTTCAATCTAGTTCAGTCTCGCTTTCGGCTCCCGTTGTGAGTGCAAATGTGCATGACCCCAAAAAGGTGCAGGTGCTAATTGCTCCTTCGGTCGAGCCGCCCTTGTTGATGTCCCTTCCGAACATTTCGTTGCTCCCAAAATTCGTGGATACGCCGAATACTTCAGTGGTATCTGCCACGGTTTTCTCTTACTCCTCTGCACCTCTCGCCTCGTCTATGGGGAGTTCACATCCCCCGATGAAGCAAAAGGTAGAGGATGGCCCTTCCAGCAATGGAGGGCATAAGAGGAGCCTACCTTCTTTGAAGAGTGGTCATGCATTGGTCTGTTCTGTCCTAATCATGGAACCAGCCCCGATTTCCCCTGAGTTTGTCACCGCTCTCGAGTCACTCGGTGAGCCTAGCGGTGAACCTCGGGCACAACCTTCTCTATCCGTTGAGGTACAACATGGCACTCCAGTGAAGTGCATGTTTAACTCTCTGGATGAAGTTTTGGCCTTGTTAGCAATCTTCACAAAGTCGCAGACCATAGCTCCACAAGAGCTGAGTGGAGGAGACTTTGCGGGGCTCTCTTCCTTAGCCCTTGTTGCGGGAGGGTCGAAAGCTCCTCCCCTTAACATTCCACCACTGCAGGCTCGTCCACCTTCCCCTTATGATGATCTAGATTGGGAAGTAGACAACCTCTTGGTCGATCAGTGTTAGGGGGAGGCCTCTTTTTTATCTTTAGATTAGAAGTGTGTGTTGTGATGTGTTCCCCCGTGCCCGTGCTATGTGTTCCTGGATGACCCTTGTCACCCTTATTGGTGCTTGGATACAAGAGTGGTTTTTGTGTCGTAAACCTTATTCTACTTGTATCATCATTCTTCCATATTTGTGATTGATTTTCGACAAATTGGGGATGATGCAAAGCATTGGGGGCATTTAGGATTCCCTTCCATGTTGACCCAATTTTTTTACTTTTACTTTGTCTTCTCATGAATTCTTCACATGGTCTGATATAGTACAGGGTTGATGATAGTTCATTTATATACTATTATTATTATTATACTTATATATATTTATGAGTAGTTCTAACCCCGAAATATCAGATCACCCTTGTGCCCTTTGTTTATGTTTATTTCTCTTTTGCTTTTTTCTTATCTTTTTCTCTTCCTTGCTTGAGTTGTCCCTTTCATGCATGACAACGCCATTTCTATGACACTACAATTTTTAGAAAACACATTCATCGCCAACAAATCTTTTCTCGAAAATCCTTGTGAACATTTCTTTTTCAAAACTGCATTCACAACTAGTACCCCCAACGAAACATGTTTCTTTCATCATGGGTTCGCAAAGAAAGAGCTTGAGAACTTTCCTTCAAGGTGGGAGTAGCCTTTACCTTGCCCTCGCAGGAAGCATTTTCTTCCTTTCGAATTCCTTGATGAAGTGAACATCTTTCGAAAGGATTCCTTGATGATGAATCGATTTGAGAAAAAAATGTCTCTTTTTGTAATTTCAAACAGTGCGTCCCTTGAGTGGACCCCCTTCTCTTTTCACATTGGGTTCCCGAGGGAGCCCTTTGAAAACCTTCCAATTTGCTAACGGTTTGTGTGGCTGTTCGCTTTATTGCCTATCGGGTCGCTCTGTTTCAGACATGCTTTATATGTGGGTAAACATGTCGCTTTGCATGTGCGCTTGTGAAGCCGCTTTTACAATCCGACTCAGCGAAGTCTCCTCCTTTGGGTTTACTCCATGAAAGAGATCTTGGGGGACGCCTCCTTGCGGGTCTGCAAGGCGCTTTCATCTGGGTTTCCTTCATGTGAGAGATCCTGGGGGATACCTTCTTGCAGGTCTGTGGGCCTGTAAGGCGCATACTTTATGGGGCTTCCTTCATGTGAGAGATCTTGGGGGCTGCCTCCTTGCAGGTCTGCGGACCTGTAAGACGCTTTCATCCTATGGGATTTGTCCATCATTGGTCTGAGGATCTTCGGTGTACCTTGTGCAACTTCATAGTTCTGCGGGGCTGAGGTCTTTTGTTCCAACTTGTGCTTTCGAGCTCACCAGATCACGGTTTGCTTCCTCGACAGTTCAGGTATACTTCTCTAACCCTACTAACTCTTTGGTCTACTTTATCGAAACACTCATCAGTATTCGTGCTCGCTAAAGTGGGGGAAAAATGTATAGGAGCGAATTTGCACCCTTTACGCAAATTCCCCTCACATACCTTCACCATGGAAAATCAACTCCGAAGGCGAAATTCCACATCACCCAACTGCCTTCCTTCCACTTGGTGTCTGTCTCTTGTGTCGGTGAGATAATATTTGTCGGGGGCGTGCACACGGGGCACAAACGTCCGTGCGGCATGCTTACATCCCTGCGGATTCCTACGTTTGAATCTGGCAGAGGCGTTACACTTTTGATTAGAGTCGATTTGTAACGTCCCTCTTCAACCAATTGACCCCGAATATGGTAGATTCTTCCCTCTTCTCCTTCAAATTCATCCATTCTTCATTCAATCCATCTATTTTTGCATTCTCAAGCACCTCAACCTCATTCTCTTTGCATTTTTCACTCTCAATAGCACCTCAACACTCCATCAACTTCGCCAAGCAAGTGTGAAGCAAGCCATTAGTAGCGTGGGCTTGGGGTCTTGCGAGACTCCTCTTTCCAAGTTCGTATTCCCCTCCATTGGCTAGTGAGCTTTTGGGTGGAGGTGGTAACGTTTCACTCCTCTCCTTTATGATTTGGTTGAGTAGCACTTTACTATTTTGTAGTGTTTATTACATCTCTACTTTCTTTATATCTTTATCACATATTTCTATCTCGTTGCTATCTGGTTGTTCGTGGAGGTGGAAACACCAAAACGGGGATCTAACTGAGGTAGACCCCTATACAGCCTCAACAATTTTCCCCTTTTTCTTGTGTGTAGGTGGACATGCATTTGGAGCTCGCTGGCAAACGTGCATCCTTGTGAGATCATTTTTGTCACCCTAGTTCTCATTTACTTGTTTTATCACTTTAGTTTCTATTTCCTGTATCTACTTATTCTGTTTTTACCGTCAAGATTAGCTAGCAAGGTTATAAGTTTGTTTTTGAGTAGATTGTATTGTGTTCACTATGTTTTGACCGTACGAACGCCAGCACACCCGAGAGATGCCAGCGTGCCGCACTAACATCCCAGAACTATGTTGCCGTCCTCGGACAGAGAGCTGTTTGAGGCACAATATTGACTCTGGAAATCGACTCGCCTAGCCTAAACGTAATTTCGAGATCTGCAGAGTGATTGAGGTACTTTATAATCCTCATTATTCTCGACCTCTATCTGAAACACCCCTTTAGAGTGAGGTAAGTTAGGGCAGCCCTCCACTCTCGGCTCTCCGTGACCTGGAGCCTTGACTTGGTTGGTCCCCCTCTCTTACATTTTTGGTGAATCCAACATGAACTATTTTGGTTTCGTCTTGCAGTACTGAAAGCTCATTTCCTCGTGTTCTAGGAGCGTTGTAGGTGTGAGCGCTGTGGGGTTTTTTACCTCGCAACCCAATATGCGACCCCTAGTAGGCGTAGTTGGAAGGTTTCGTAAGTGTTGCGTAACAAAACCTTGATTGGGTCACTGTCCCATTATACAACCTTCACTTCACAGGACTTGTCGATAGCTTTTAATAGGGAACCATCTCCTCTCTAATTCCCTGTGCGGATCAATGGGAACATTGTAGCAGGTGTTCTTGGTTACCCAATGTCTCAGGTGAATATCATAACTGAGGAGATCATGTTAATTAACTTTCTGCATAAAGATGGGTATGATGCACCTGTGAGCACCATTCGTATGCATAATAGACTTTTTGTACCTCCTCTTGGCAGCATTGTTTTGTCAGTCCTCGTCGTGCATAAATCTGTGAACCTATTATTTGACATAATTTCAGGGTCTGAACTCTTCAGAGTAAAGCTGAGTATTCCATGGTTAGTAGCTATGAATGCGGTACCCTCGGTTGTGCACAAATGTCTGAAATTTATTCATGAGGGTTTTGTGCATGTGGTTCTTGACACCGGTTATAAATTGTCAGTTGCTCGTGGTAGCTACTTTCTAGATCACTTTTGGCTTGCACCCATTGGTCCTCTTCCTCCTAGGAAGGACCCCTTGTACCAAACTTATGAAAAGTACAAAAAAGGGCACTTAACGCCGAGAGTGAGATACCCTCCATCGCCTTATGCCATTTCGCATAGGGCCTATTTGAGAGTTGACAGTGATGCCACCAAGGCACATAGAAGGGAAGGAGAGAAGTGCTCCCGAGATCCTTCTTCTTCCTCATTTGTTGTTTAGCCTGACGCTCCCTCTCGCCCTGTTGTGGCGCCATCAAATTTTGTTCCGCACTTGCGAGAGAATCTTATGTTGCCCGCTTGGCGAAAGCCTAAGTACCCTATGTTCAAGCTTCTTGTTTTTCCCACGGAGCCTAGGCCCATTCAATATGGTAGAAGAAATGGTCCCTTTGGGGAATCCTCTATGTCTTGGCCTCCGTGGCCTCCCACTGCTTTTTTTCCCAAAGCAATAAACAAGAAGAGGCTTGCTGCCATGGCATAAGAGCCAACTCCCCATGTTGTTTCTCAATCTCTTCCTCCTGCTGCCATCCAAGAGCCTGTCCCTATGCTGGAAACGACTATGGTTGCCACTCCTATGGCTGAGCAGGAGTCTTTTGCTCCTTTGCAACCTCCGTTCTCTAGCTCGAAGAGCCGAAGAAACCGCCTTGCGCGTGAGTGCAAGCGCCGACGAAAGGCTATCGCGGCTAAGCATGCCGCCTTGCAGAGGAAGGAAGAGGAGATGACCACCCTTGCTTCAGGGCCTCTTGCTGCGTCCTCTCTCCTCCCATCTGCTTCCTTTCAATCTAGTTCAGTCTCACTTCCTGCTCCTGTTGTGAGTGCAAATGCGCCTGCCCCCAAAAAGGTGCAGGTGTTTATTGCTCATTTGGTTGAGCCACCCCTGTTGATGCCCCTTCCGGACATCTCGCCATTCCCAAAACCCATGGATATGTCGAATACTTTGGTGGTATTTTCCACGGTTTTCTCTTCCTCCTCCTTCACACCTCTCGCCTCATCTATGGGGAGTTCACATCCCCTGACGAAGCAGAAGGTAGAGGATGGCCCTTCCAACAATGGAGGGCATATGAGGAGCCCACCTTCTTCGAAAGGTGGTCCTGCGTTGGCTTGTTTTGTCCTAGTGATGGAACCAGTCCCGACTTCCCCTGAGTTTGTCACCACTCCCAAGTCACTCGGTGAGCTTAGCAGTGAATCTCAAGCACAACCTTCTCCATCTGTTGAGGTACGACATGGCACTCTGGTGAAGTGCATGTTTAACTCTTTGGATGAAGTTTTGGCCTTCTCAGCAATCTTTGTGAAGTCGCTGACCATAGCTCCACAAGAGCCAAGTGGAGGAGAACTTGCAGGGCCCTCTTCCTTAGCCCTTGTTGCAGGAGGGTTGGAAGCTCCTCCCCTTAACATTCCATCACTACAGGCTCATATGTCTTCCCCTTATGATGATCTAGATTAGGAAGCGGATGACCTCTTGGTTGATCAATGTTAGGGGGAGGCCTCTTCTTTATTTTTAGATTAGAAGTGTGTTGTGATGTGTTCCCTCGTGCCCGTGCTATGTGTTCCTGGATGACCCTTGTCACCCTTGTTGGTGCTTGGATACAGGAGTGGTTTTTGTGTCATAAACCTTCTTCTATTTGTATCATCATTCTTCCATGTTTGTGATTGATTTTCAGCAAATTGGGGATGATGCAAAGCGTTGGGGGCATTTAGGATTCCCTTCCATGTTGACCCAATGTTTTACTTTTACTTTGTCTTCTCATGAATTCTTCACATGGTCTGATATAGTACGGGGTTGATGATAGTTCATTTATATACTATTATTATTATACTTATATATATTTATGAGCAATTCTGACCCCGAGATATCAGATCACCCCTGTGCCCTTTGTTTATGTTTATTTCTCCTTTTCTCTTTTCTTATCTTTTTCTCTTCTTTGCTTGAGTTGTCCCTTTCATGCGTGATAATGCCATTTCTATGACACTACAATTTTCAGAAAACACATTCGTTGCCAACGAATCTTTTGTCAAAAATCCTCACGAACATTTATTTTTCAAAACCACATTCACAACTAAGACCCCCAACGGAACATGTTTCTTTCATCATGGGTTCGCAAAGAAAGAGCTTGAGAAATTTCCTTTGAGGTGGGAGCAGCCTTTACCTTGCCCTCGCTAGGAAGCATTTTCTTCCTTTCAAATTCTTTGATGAAGTGGACATCTTTTGAAAGGATTCCTTGATGATGAATTGATTTGAGAAAAAATCTCTTTTCGTACTTTCAAACAACGCGTCCCTTGAGTGGACCTCCTCCTCTTTTCACGTCGGGTTCCCGAGGGAGCCCTTTGAAAACCTTCCAATTTCCTAACAGTTTGCGTGACTGTTCGCTTTATTGCCTATGTGGCCACTCTGTTTCAGACATGCTTTATCTGTAGATAAACATGTTGCTTTGTAGGTGCACCTATGAAGCCACTTTGACAATCTGACTTTGCGAAGTCTCCTCCTTTGGGTTTCCTCTATGAAAGAGATCTTGGGGGACGCCTCCTTGCGGGTCTGGGGGCCTACAAGGCGCTTTCATCTGGGTTTCCTTCATATGAGAGATCTTGGGGGATACCTTCTTACAGGTCTGCAGGCCTGTAAGGCACATACTTCACGGGGCTTCCTTCATGTGAGAGATTTTGGGGGCCGCCTCCTTGCAACTCTGTGGGTCTGTAAGATGCTTTCATCTTGCGGGATTTGTCCATCATTGGTCTGAGGACCTTCGGTGTACCTTGTACAGCTTCATAGTTTTGTAGGGCTATGAGGTCTTTTGTTCCAACCTGTGCTTTCAAGCTCACTAGATCACGGTCTGCTTCCTCAACGATTCAGGTATACTTCTTTAACCCTACTAACTCTTCGATCTACTTTACCGAAGCACTCATCAGTATTTGTGCTTGCTAAAGTGGGGGAAAAATGTATAGGAGCGAGTTTGCACCCCTTACACACATTCCCCTCACATATCTTCACCTTAGAAAATCAAATCCGAAGGCGAAATTCCACATCACCCAACTGCCTTGCTTCCACTTGGCATCTGCCTCTTGTGTCGGTGAGAGAATATTTGTTGGGGGTGTGCGGGCAACGCGCAAACGTCTACATGGTGCGCTTACATCACTGACAGATTCCTACATCTGAAGCTGGCAGAGGTGTTACACTTTCGATTGGGGTTGATTTGTAACGTCCCTCTTTGACCAACCGACCCCGAATATGGCAGATTTTTCCCTCTTCTCCTTCAAATTCATCAATTCTTCATTCAATCCATCTCTTTTTGCGTTCTCAAGCACCTCAACCTCATTTTCTTTGCATTCTCCACTCTCAACAACACCTCAACACTCCATCAACTCCGCAAAGCAAGTGTGAAGCAAGCCATTAGTAGCCCGGGCTTGAGGTCTTGCGAGACTCCTCTTTCGAAGTCAATATTGTCCTCCATTGGCTAGGGAGCTTTTGGGTGGAGGTGGTAACGTTTCACTCATCTGCTTTGTGATTTGGTTGAGTAGCACTTTACTGTTTTGTAGTGTTTATTACATCTCTACTTTCTTTACTTCTTTATCACATATTTCTATCTCGTTGCTATTTGGTTGTCTGTGGAGGTGGAAACACCAAAATAGGGGTCTAAGGCAGACCCCTATATAGCCCCAACAATTTTCCTCTCTTTCTTGTGTGCAGGTGGACGTGCATTTGGAGTTAGCTAGCGAACGTGCATCCTTGTGAGATCATCTTTGTCACCCTAGTTCTCATTTACTTGTTTTATCACTTTAGTTTCTATTTCCTGTATCTACTTATTTTGTTTTTACCGTCAAGATTAGTTAGCTAGGCTGTAATTTTTTTTTTAGTAGTTTGTATTGTGTTCACTATTTTTTTACCATACGGATGCCAGCACACCCGAGAGATGCTAGTGCGCCGCGCTGACGTCCCAGAACTGTGTTGTTGTCGTCGGACAGAGAGTTGTCTGAGGCACAATATCGACTCTGAAAATCGGCTCGCCTAGCCTAAACCTAATTTCGAGATCTGCAGAGTGATTGAAGTACTTTATAGTCCTCATCATTCTCGACCTCTATCCAAAACACCCCTTTAGAGTGAGGTAAGTTAGGGCAGCCCTCCGCTCTCGGCTCTCCGTGACCTAGAGCCTTGACATGGTTTGTTCCCCTCTCTTACAACAACATTGTTCAAGATTGACCTATAAGGAATTATGAGTTTGTTTTGGTTACGAGATAGTGAGCATACCAAGGACAATTTTTTTTTTGGATATTGGCAAGTGGATTATGTGCAACATCAACATCATTCTTGATTGTAGTACTTGAAGCTAAGTGCTTAATTCTTCTCATTTGATTTCGAAAATAACATTTTCATTTATCAATTCCTAGCTTTGATTAATTTAGGTTAATTGTGTGTGTGTGTGTGTTTTTGTTTTTTGTTTATTTAACTAGATTAACCACTATAGGGCATTTTTTCCTTAACATTTGTGGTGAACCTAACATTTGCTTACACAACATAGGGTTTCTCTCTAGGGTTATATACTTCGTTAGGGTTTTTAGGTTTGCTATTTTATGATTTTTATCTCATTTCCAAATTTTATTAGGGCTTACTACTTTCATATTGGTGTTTCATTGACATGTCTTTATTCTAAGGTTGGAGCTTACATTGTGACTTTACTTTCCCCCACCCTACCTACCCTTGTTGGGGACTTGAGGATCCTTTAGATTTGTTTATTAATTTATTTTTTGATTTATATCACACCTTAATTCATTTCCATACCTTTACCTACTTATATTAGGGTTGTGGCTTCATATCGCATCACCATAAGAACTTTACCCATCCACCCTTCGATACTCATGGTTCCTTATTCTTGATTGCTATCCACATATTTTTTACAAATTTTGATGTATTTACACACTTTGTGATTTGATCCTCTTATTCTTGATTCACTTAATGGGTATTTTTATTTTAAGGATTTAATCACATTTTTTGTGGAGGCTTTATTCCATCACTTATGTTCCTTTTCCTCCACGAACTTAGTCACAACTATCCCTTCTCTCCTAGATTTTTTCACTTCACTTTCTACATTTCTCATATTATTCTCAACCCTCCCATGAATGGTGCAAGGGATGTGCTTAAGCATAGTGGTGTTTTTCCTTTGTGAACCCATCTTTTACATGATTTTATTCGTTGTGCATCTATTGTGACAAACATTCATGATATACCTTTATGCTCTATTGCTCTACTTACATATGGTATTTTATTTTATGAATGTACATCTACTTTACCTACAAATGACATTGTTGCACCTTGTGATGCTATTCTTTCTACATGTGATGATAATTCTATTGTTCGCATGGATTATGATGCTTAAGCCATCTATGTCTAGTTTCAATCCTACTATTCATGCCTTGATTACATCACTAGATTATTCTATTGTTAGGCATACATTTCATAAAATAGATACAGGGTATGATGACCACGATCAACTTAAGAATACCCAACTCAAATATCTTTTTATTTGAGGCATATAGAAACATCTTGAGCAAGCTCTAGCACAATTCATCTCTCCATCTACTATCATTCCTAATCAGTTAGTCTTAATCTAGGAGCATATTGTTCAAGATCAAATTAAGATTTCATTTGCCTTTCATGAGCTACCTCCTCATGTGGTGAAAGAACATAGATAGCCACATATTGTGGTTAAATATGGAGATCTTAGAGTTAAAAGTGCCTTAGTACACAATGAATTTGGGTTAAACATCTGTAACAAGAATTATTTTTGGATGTTCAAGTTGATTACTCTAGTCTTCCAAAATTCAAGGTTACTATTGAAGTTTCCGTTAATGTGAAATGAGAATCCCTTGGTTTTGTCACTTTTCCTATCACTCTTGCATCCATCACACTTGATACAATCTTCCATGTGATGCTTGGGGCTTTAGTGGTTAACATTCTTGTAGGCCATGCTTGGATTCATTGCATGGGAGTTGTACCTTCTAGGCTTCATCACAATCTCAAGTTCATTCATAATAACAAAAGGTGTATAGTTGCAATTGATGATAATTCTTATTTTTGTCACAACCTCTCCCAATCCACCCATCATAGTGATCTTGAGGGTAATTGTGATTCTCTTGAGTTTACATCATCTTGTCATGAGGAACATAGAGTAAAAGATACAAATCATCTTTGCTCTCCTTTGGCTACAAATCTTGACATACATGATAGATCCCTTTCAAACTCTCAGTTGTACAAAAGTTACAATGAAGATGTTGCCTCTCACGGATCTAAGACTAATATGGTTTTCAATGTAGCTTATATTCATCTAAATTGGCTACTCAATATGGAAAATGATATATTCCATTTTGCAAAAGTTTAGCTACAATAAAAGGAAAGGAAAGGTCCTTTTATAGTCCACAATACCAGGCGGTCTGTTTTTGGGTCTACAAATGGCTTACAATATATGTGACTCCTCATACTCCCAATATGAGGGAGGCACCTAACTCGTGCTCCACAATATGAGGTGTACATACCTTACCCCCTACAAGATTTGAACTTATGACCTCTCTTTCAATAGTACAAGTTCTCTACCACTAGGCCAACTTAGGTGTACGTTTGAATGGAAGGTCCTTTCAAGAGTACAAGTTTGAATGGAAGGGGTTTAGGTTTGAAACAACAAGACAGTAGAATATGTCCTCACATGAAAAGAAAAACACTAAGGCTATAGGTTATTCTTGTGCACTCAATAATGATATACTTTCCATTAGTCCATCTTAATTGATTTACACCATTTTTTGGGATACTACAAACCCTCTTTGGTTACATTTACTAATGATGAAGCTCTTTGAAAATAAGTAGGATTTTATGACAATTTGCCTATGTTTCATCGTGAGAGAGGCTTCCCACATGCTTTTGAGGTTTGCTCATACTGTTGGAAAGATGCTTCTTCATTAGATGATGATGCCCTTAATACTCTACCCACCCAACTTTTGATTGAAGATAAAAGCATACTCACTCTTTTTGGTACCTTAGATGTGGAGATGGGCTTAAAAAGGCAAAAAAATCTTGAAAATGGAGGATTGCTTGAACATTTTGAATAACATAACGTGTCCACTTAAATATTTTGGTCATGTATTTGCATGAACATACCAAGAAATGTTGGGTTTCTCTAGTGAGATCATCATGCAAACATTGTTATAGAGCTCAATGCTTATTTAATAAAGAAGAAAACTAGAAATATGCATTGAAAGATTGCTTTGATGGTAAAGATGAAATTGAAAAAGAGGTTGAAGGCAAGATTTAATAGACCGATTAATTATTTTCTATGGATTTCCAATATGGTGCTTGTGGTCAAATTTGATGGCTAAATTCACATATGTATTCACTTTAGAGACCTAAACAAAGCATCTCCTTAGGTTGACTTCCCATTGTTTAGTAATGACATAATTGTAGATTCAACCATTGGGCATTATATGTTATCATTTATGGATGTCTTTTCAAGCTATAATTAAATCCTTATAATTCCACATGACCTATATAAGAGAGCTTTTATGACACCATGGGGTATGTTTTGCTATGTAGTCAAGCCTTTTGGATTGAAAAATGCTTGATCTACCTATCAAAAGTCTATGACCTTAATCTTCCATGTTTTGATGCATAATATCCTAGAAGATTATGTGGAAGATATTCTAGGAAGATCTAATAAAGAACTCACCATATCCAAGATCTAAGAACAATTTTTGAATGCCTATGACAATGCAAAGTTAGATGAAATCCTAAGAAATGTGTATTTGGTGTTCACAATGGTTGATTGTAGGGTTTTATTGTATCTAGGTGAGGCATTGAGGTTGATTCTAAAAAGATAGAGGCTATTGTGAACATGCCTCCCCCCAAGATATTTCACAACTTCATAGTCTTCAAGAGAAAATTCAAGCTAGTAGACATTTTATCCCACAAGTAGTAGATCAAACATTTACGTTTTTTAAACTTTTAAAGTAAATTAAATTTTAATGGAACATAGATTGTAAAAAGGCATTTTGATGATATGGAACAATATCCCATATATACACTAGTACTCATGCTTGTTATTCATGGTAAACCTTTACTACTATATGCATCTGGCATTGAGTTTGTTATTGGAGGTTTATTGGCAAAAAATGATGAGAATGGAGAAAACCATCTTTATTACGTTAGTTGCACTTTATTATATTATGAGACATGGATCATTCCAATGGAAAAAAATATGCTTAGTTGTGGTCTCTTCCTCACACAAAATGTGATATTATATGATCCATGTTGAGACACATATGATTATAAAGAATATCCTTTAAAATATATGTTTTCCAAAACTAATATTTTTAGTCTTGTTTTACTTTTAGAGTTCAATCTTAAATTTGTATCTCAAAAATCCATTAAAGGGAAAGCAATCATATACCTATTAGCCATTACACCATGTTTGCTCCTATGCCTATATGCACAAAATTGGGCACAAGGATCCAAAAAGGGTAAACATGGATTCTTAGGTCATGTCAAAGAAAGTCGTTAGGGATCATTTGATATTTCAAAAAGATTTTCAAGATCAACATCTATAGGGTACATAGGATAAATCTTGAAAATAACCCTATCAAAGCCATGCATGACCACTAGATATTTTTCTTAGTAAATTAATTTGATTGTGCACATTTAAGTGAACATGGATTGTTTCAATGATGGCTCAAAGTATTTGATATGTATTGTAAATGTTATTCTTTGAAATTTTCATGATATAATGGTGTTTTATCACATATGATGAATTAGGCAAGGTGTGAGAAGTTACAGACTGTTCTTAAATAGGCCTGGAATGATCTTAGTTAATGAGTTTCAAGGTGTCATATAACGAGGGTAGCAACAAATAAACCTCTTGAAAGGCTACACTTTTTATAATTGTATTCAAACTTCTTGTACATATTTAACCAATATTTATGGGCGCATCCTATGAAGTAGAATAATGATTGAGTAATATTTTAGGACCTTGGAAAGTAAAAAATGAGTTGTTCAAAGATTGTTCAATATGTTTTAATCATAGGAGTGAACTGTAAATGTGAATAGGTTTCCCAATGTGATAGGACAATGATTGGCAAGACCTTAAAAGGCTATAACATTGCTAATGGAGATCTAAAAGCCTTGGAAGGTTGTAAGTTGATTCTAGTATGAATTTGAAAGTGCAAATATGAATGTTTAGTGGGCATGGGGTTTTCCAAAAGAAAGGAAAACAATAATGGAAATTTAGAAGGCTCTTACAAAGGTAAAAGAGTAATTCTAGAAGTGTTGGATGTTGTTGCCAAGATAGGGAAATGAAACAAGAAAACCTTATAAGCTTGTGAATGAATTATTTGATAGATTTTTTATGTTTTGGAAATAATTTGGATGGTCCAACAAGTTGAAGTGACAATTTATAACATAAATGTTGCTAATTTATGCCAAAATGGATGTCTAATGGAGATGAAAAACTCACTCACAACTCAAATTCACACAATCTAGATTACACCAAATTTCGTAAACAATTAAAACTAAATCAACAACTTCATATGTCGATTTGAAAATTGCTTACGATCGCATAACAAGATGCCCAACATTGAAAAAAATAAATCAAATCACCTATTCATTTCAATTTCATGAAAAAAACATACATGACAAGTTGCCAGGCAACTTCCTTGTTGCTCTCTTTTTCCCATATGTTGGTACAGGCTTACTTCATCTTCTTTTTGCCCTTTCGACCTCCTATGTTGCTTATTGTTTCATGCTTCAATCCTGGGGACTTATATTATGCTTCCCAAGCATCTATTTAGAACATGTTAATACGCAAAATTTCTTTCAAGTTGCACTTAATTTAAACAGTGATTTCCCCACTGAGATTGAAGATTCAAAACAAAAGAAACATTATTTTCTCTTCCTTACCCACTATTTCCTTCTTCTAGTGATGCGGGCTTTATCCCATGCTATCTAGTTGTAGTCTTGCACCTCAACTCTCATTCTCTTGTTGTGCACACATACTACCTTATTCCAATTCTGCATTTTAAATTCAAATTGTCCTTGCCTAGGACCAGGCATCTCTCCCTTCAAGAGACTGCTCTTTATCAGTCTTCCTTATATCATTTTCTTGAAGCCATCATTTCCCTTCCTATTCTTTTTTTATTGCCTTTGGAGCTGTCATGGCTTTATCTTTTCCAGGGAAAAACATCTCTCACTATGGTGTCCCCCTTTCTTCCTTCAATCGATGCCTTTTCTTTTCTCAACCACAATTTTTTGTTGTCTTTGCTGGAGCGGTTCTTTTCTAACTACCCCCATCGCTTCCTTCAAAACCAGTCTCTTCTCTCAATAATAAATCTTCTTTCTTCAAGTCGATAACTTCCCTAGCAACAAGAATACAACCAAAATGTGTCAAACTATCCTCTCCAGATGTAGCAAGAAAACAAATTCTTGTTGCCACTCCAATCAAGCCACTTGTCACATAACTAAACCAAAACTCCACATCCAAAACTCATATTATCAAAAGACAACACAACTTACAAATAAAACCCAAAATTGCCACAATGCCCCTGCATTAGACTCCCCAGGGGACTAAAAAATCATGTGCTCCTGCACATGGAGTCATCGATCAAACTTATTCCTCACTGTTCCTTTTCTTCCGCTTCTTCCAACATCGTTCCGAAATGACCTCCATAATTCTCCAACATTGCTTCCCACTGTTTTCCTTCACACTCTTGAACATACAATCTTCACTTGCCACCTTTTCCATTGATTGTTTATCCCACCATCAAGACAAACGATTATATGGAAATCAAAAAATTCTATGACTTCAGTCTCTTGTACCCTTGACATCTTTCCTTCCACAACAACAACATCATTCATATCCTTATACAAATCTAAACTTACTATCTCATATTTTTCTTGCATCATTTTCTCACCCAAAGCAATTAGCTTGTCCAAATCATCACACCCCACATCTTTATTCACAACTATCTGTATTACACCATACTCTTGCCCAAATTCCTCATCATACAACATAACAGCTGAATTCAAAACAATATCATCATGGAGCATTAAGAAAATTACCTTTTCCTGTATGGTTGTATCACTTTTTCATCAACTGCTAGAGGCTTTATCGTAGGATCCTTTGTTGTCTCATGTTTCTTCATTTCTTCATCCACAATATTTTCCATCCATTCTTTTTCTATTGCCAAATATTGATCCCATAGATCTTCTCCATTGTCACAATTTGCTACACCCTCTTCACATTTCATTTCTACAACTTCTTCATCTAGTATTTCTTCATCTTCCTCACTCTTTGCTCCTGTTACTCCAACATCTATCTCTTCATTGTCTATTGCACCTTCTTGGAATTCCTCACTTTGCAGGCCCTCATCATGCCATGTTTTCACTATCCACTCTTGTTTTCTATTCTTCTCATCCCATTCCTTGTACATTCTAATTTTCTTGTTTTTCCTTTGTTTTATTTATGCTTTCTTCTTGTATCTACCTCTTCTCATACTTTTCCCATATGCAAGCTTCCAAAACTCCACTTCACATTCATACATTTCATATTCACTGTTAAGCTCAACACCCCTCTCGTCTTCTTCTTTCAAATTCTCAATCTCATGCAAAGTGTCAAAAGCAACTTTATGACAGACATCTGAATCAATTTGCTTACCTTCCTTTGTGCTTCTATTTGTTGTAACCTCCTGCCAATTTGTTCTTATAATTGTTCCATCCTCTTCAATTGCATCACCTTTTCCCTTTCTATACTCTACCAATTTCATCTTCGTCCTTTGCTCATTGGACTTGACTTCTTTTTTACATCTTCAATTTTCTTGTATTGGCTGCTCCTCACTATATCCTGTAACAACTTTCTTTTGTTGTTGTCGCACATTTAACCTTGCACACTTTGTGTTCTTCCTGATTTCTTCTCCTTAATCCTACATCTTCTTTATGTTGCTTTACTTGCCAACCTTTGGCTTTCCTCTTGCACTCGTTCATGCCCTTCGTCCATTGTACTTGTTGGCCATTCCAAACTCCTTTATAACCAACTCCTTGAATCCCCTTTATATGCTGCTCCACATAGATTGATTTCCTTTGCCAATTTGGCACTTTGTATCCGTGACCCTTTGCAAGTTTCGATAACTCCAACTTTCTCTCCTCGCTAATTTATTGAACATTCTTGTTTCCATATACACAATCAAAACTGATATTTGCACTCAAATTTACTAGCTCAATACCCTGATGCTTGAGTTTTCTTACTTCCTCGACCTCTTTGCTTTCCAATTCTTTCCCTTCGTGAGTTATTCTATCTTCATCTGCAACATCTTCTAGGGCATTATGGTACTCTATTGCATCCTCAGGGTCTTCTTCATCATACTGACAAAACTCAACATCAACCTTTGCATCATACTCGAGCACTGGGCAATGTATCTTTGCTTCCATCAACTTCTTTATGCCCTCTTCCCAATCTGCTTGGCATACTATTGTGGCTAATATCTTCTCGTTCTCTTCTTCAACTCTTTCTTCAGGCGCTTCTCTTGCCCAATATTGTATTATCTTTAAGTTCTCACGCTTGTCATTTTCTACAAGGTTGCTCACACTTGCGTACACATACTCAACCACAATATTAGATAATAAAACCAGAGACCAAAATGTCTCCAAGAATACCTCCATCATGGAAATTCTCCTCTCTTCTTTGTTTCTTCTTTTGAGTGCTTCTTTCTGCACTTCTCCTTTCCATTTCATTTCAACTGTCTTTAGATTCTCCTCTATGAGAACTTCTTTCACCTCTTCTGGTCCATGTTGCTCACTTGGCAACTCTTTGTTGTCCCAACTTCTATGGGTTCCTCTCATATTCTTATCTTCTCTTCTTAAGGCATCCAACCTTTGCCATCTTCTCATAATCATCTTCACAGGCCACTTTACTCTCTTTTTCATGGGCCACCACCAAGTATCCTCTTGAATCCTTTCCTCAAACCACCACTTCACCAATTCCAAATCTCTTCACAACTCTTGCCATTTCTCTCTCAAATTTTGCATCTTGCTTCTTCCTAATTTCTTTCCTTTTGTCTCTCTTTGAGAGACTCTTTCCCAAAACGTTGTTGCATCTTCCAATCTTTTATCATCTTCCAGAAACCTCACCTGGGGATTCCTTTCCTTTTCTTTTGCCCAGCCTTTTGGTATACAAGTTCTTCACAACCTGTCAATTTGCAACACACATAACCTTCAAGAATTTATGAAGAACAAGACTGCAATGCCCATCTTTCTTCAAAGCTCAATAACACCCTCAATGTTCTCTTTCCCAGATCTTTTGGGCTCTGATACCAAATGATGGAGACGAAAAAATCACTCACAACTCGAATCCACACGATCCATATTACACTAGATTTCGTAAATGATTAAAACTAAATTGAAAACTTCATATGTCGATTTGAAAATTGCTTACGATTGCATAACAAGATGCCTAACATTGAAAACAAAAAATCAAATCACCTATTTGTTTTAATTTCATGAAAAAAAATATACATGACAAGTTGCCAGACAACTTCCTTGTTGCTCTCTTTTTCCCATATCCTGGTACGGGCTTACTTCATCTTCTTTCTGCCCATTCATCCTCTTGTGTTGCTTCTCATTTCATGCTTCAATCCCGTGGCCTTATATTATGCTTCCCAAGCATCTATTTAGAAAATGTTAATACCTGACCTTTCTTTTTAAGTTGTAATCAATCTGAACCACAATTTCCCCATTGAGATTCAAGATTCAAAACAAAACAAGCATTATTTTCTCTACCTTACCCACCGTTTCCTTCTTCTAGTGATGTGGGCTTTATCCTATGCTATCTAGCTGTAGCCTTGCACCTCAACTCCCCTTCTCTTGTTGTGCACACGTTCTACCTTATTCCAGTTTTGTATTTTAAATTCAACTTGTCCTTGCCTATGACTAGGCGTCTCTTCCTTCAAGAGATTGCTCTTTATCAGTCTTCCTTCCTTATATCGTTTGCTCAAAGCCTTCATCGTTTCCCTTCCTGTTCTTTTTTATTGCTTTTGGAGTTGTCATGGCTTTATCTTTTCTAGGAAAAAAACATCTCTCACTATGGCGTCCCCCTTTCTTCCTTCAATTGATGCCTTTTCTTTTCTTAACCACAATTTTTTTTCTTTGTTGGATCAGTTCTTTTCTAACTACCCCCATCGCTTCCTTCAAAACCAATCTCTTCTCTCAATAATAAAATTTCTTTCTTCAGGCCGATAACTTCCCTATTAGTGAGAATACAACCAAAATGTGCCGAACTATCCTCTCCAGATGCAACAAGCAAAAAAATTCTTGCTGCCACTCCAATCAAGCCACCTGTCATAGAAGTAAACCAAAACTCCACATCCAAAACTCAAATTATCAAAAAACAACACAACTTACAAATAAAACCCAAAATTGCCACGATGCCCTTGCATCAAATTGCCGAGGGGACTAAAAGATCATGTGCTCTTGCACATGGAGTCATCAATCAAACTTATTCCTCATTGTTCCTTTTCTTCCACTTCTTCCAGCATCGTTCTGGAATGACCTCCATAATTCTCCAGCATTGCTTCCCACTATTTTCCTTCACACTCTTGAATATACAATCTTCACTTGCCATCCTTTTCCATCGATTGTTTATCCCACCATCAAGGCAAACAATTATATGGAAATCAAAGATTTCTATGACTTCAATCTCTTGCACCCTTGACATCTTTCCTTCCACAACAACAACATCATTCATATCCTTATACAAATGTAAACTTACTATCTCATATTCTGCTTGCATCATTTTCTCACCTGAAGCAATTAGTTTGTCCAAATCATCACACCCCACATCTTTATTCACAACTATCTGTATTATTCCATACTCTTGCCCAAATTCCTCATCATACAACATAATAGCTGAATTCAAAACAATATCGTCATGGAGCATTAACAAAATTACCTTTTCCTATATGGTTGTATCAACTTCTTCATCAACTGCTAGAGGCTTTATCGTAGGATCCTTTATTTTCTCATCTATCTTTATTTCTTCATCTACATTCTTTTCCATCCATTCTTTTTCTATTGCCAAATATTGATCCTATAGATCTCCTCCACTGTTACAATTTGTTGCACCCTCTTCACATTTCATTTCTACAACTTCATCTAGTATTTCTTCATCTTCCCTACTCTTAGCTCCTATTGCTCCAACATCTATCTCTTCATTGTCTATTGCACCTTCCTGGACTTCCTCACTTTGCAGGCCCTCATCATGCCATGTCTTCACTGTCCACTCTTGTTTTCTATTCTTCTCATCCCATTCCTTGTGCATTCTAATTTTCTTTTTTTTCCTTTGTTTTTTTTCTTCTTTCTTCTTGTATCTACCTCTTCTCATACTTTTCCCATCTGCAAGCTTCCAAAACTCCACTTCACATTCATACATTTCATATTCACTGTTAAGCTCAACATCCCTCTTGTCTTCTTCTTTCAAATTCTCAATCTCATGCAAAGTGTCAAAAGCAACTTTATTACAAACATCTGAATCAGTTTGCTTACCTTTCTTTGTGCTTGTGTTTGTTGTAACCTCTTGCCAATCTATTCTTATAATTGTTCCATCCTCTTCAATTGCATCACCTTTTCCCTTTCTATACTCTGTCGGTTTCATCTTGGTCCTTTTCTCATTGGACTTGACCTCTTTTTCACATCTTCTATTTTCTTGTATTTGTTGCTCCTCACTAAGATATCGCCACTTGTGAAAGATACAAATAAATAGGAACTGGCCATAAGAAACTCAAAATTGCCAAAACCAAAACAACATAATTTGCAAGCCAAAATTGAATTTGCATGCCCCCGCATCAATGTCCAAAGTTAAAAAGAACTATTTAAACATAACTTAGAAGTTGCATTTGGAGTGTGCAAATATATTAACAATATGTATGTGGCTCTCCCAAATGTAGGGGCAACAAATTGTGATTATTTTGAAGACGTTGGGAGGTTTGTTTTGATAAGGAGGCAAGGATGTACAATCTTAGCTTGTAAGGAAAATTTGAAATTCTATTCTCTTGTTCCATACCCCTAGAGAGGCTTGATTGTTGGAGGAGCTTTAAAGCTCTTGAGAATGTTTAATAAAAGGTAAAAAATAAGTGAATAAAGAAAATTAAATCTAATGAAATAATTTAAGCACAAAAATCTAACCAATTAGTTAATGTACTAACAAATAAATAATATTTTTTTAAATCTAGCTAATATAGTGTATTAACTATTAAATTTTAAATGATAAATCAAAGAAAACAAATCCTAACATATAAATATGTCAAGCCAAGAGAAAGTTGGAATTGCATCAAAACAAAAAAATTGTTGATAATAGTCCTTAGGTCATGCCACCCAATAAATCCCACTTATAGAAAGCTCTAGAGGCAAAAGGGGCGAAGGCAAATCTAATAGGTAGGGGAGAGGAAGAGACCAGAAGTTCAAAATTTCAAAATGTTATTTTTTCATGTATAAAACATAACTATTGGTTTTCATAAGGGGTGATTTCAAAATCGCTACATCGAATACATAATCTCTATGATGGTTACATTTTTTCATGTTGATTTTGAAAGACCTAATGTAATTATGTTACCACCATGGTCATTGTGTTATTGTTGTAGTGTTTTTGCAATTACCACCTAGATATTACTAGTGGTTTCATGATAGTAGAGAAACAAAATCAAAGTTTGAATATCATTTAATCTAACTTTCTAGGAATTGGAGGTAAAAACACATGTAAAAAAGAAAAACGAGACAAAGAGGGATTCTAGGTATTACATTTGCTCATTAAATTTCATGTCATAATGCTACTTTCAGTGGAATTGATCATCATAAGACTTAAAATTTTAATTCAAATTTGTGATGGTGCAAAATTGGGTAGCTATAATGATTATTGATACATCTCTTCCTACCAACATATTTGGCAACTTGATTCTTCATCTCCTTGGACTATGTTCTTTGATGGTTCTAGATGTATGATTAGTTTAAGGTCAGAGTGATACTAATACCTCCTTTGGTTGATTTGATATTCCTATCTTTTGGCTTGATTTTCGTATATAATAATGTGATTGAATATGAGGCATTCATTGTTGGGTCATGTGCATATATATATCTTTAAAAGTTAAGTCTCTTGATATGCATGGTGATTCACAATTGGTAGCTAGACAAGTTACTAACAATTATAAGATCAAAGAGACAACACTTACACAATATCATGAGTTGGCATTGCATTTTCTTAATTATTTTGATTTATTTACTATTGATGCTATCCCACATAAGGATAATATATACATTGATGCTATGGCTAGCATTGCCTCCCTTATGAGTATGAATGATGATGATCTTCATTTTACATCTATTATTCATATATTAAAACATTATACTATATAGCATACATCTTTTGTTTGTGCTAAGAATATTACCTATATTTGAGGAATGGTTTCATGACATTTATAGTTACCTAGATTTGGTGAGGGAGGGGGCTGGGCAAGGGTCATCCCACCTCGTCCCCCTAAAAATACCCACATTTGCATTTGAAAATCAATTGCCAAATATTTAATCATTGTAAGGATACTTTTATTGACATGTTTTTAATGAAGAGTAGTTAAACCAATTGAACTCAACTTGAAGACCAAGTGAGCTAAACTTGATGTGAAGTGTTCATTATTGCTATTCTAACTAAATAAAAATAATTACCTAAGTAAACTTAATATAAAAGGTGCTATTAAATAACTATACAGACAATGAGCAAGGTAAATTGTTACACAATAGAGAAAAAAGAGCCCATACTTAGAAGAGTTGGCATTAGTTCAATGTTATAGATAGAAATGTGAAGGTGATTATTGAATATGGAAAATTTAAATCAATAGGCCAATGTTAGGCCCTTCTCCCTTGTGTTTTTCATGGCCAAGATGATTACTAGAATAACCATTGGGTGATCTATAAAATCCTAAAGTGGATATTGTGGGCACCTAATTTGTATATTTCTTAATAAAATTGTGGCACTATGTGAACAATATTAGTTTATGTTCTTAAATCAACACTATATATGAGCATTGAAATGGTGAATGGGGAGAAGATATCCCCTTGAATTCAAAGCATCAACCCTTGTGGTTTAGGTTTATATGGAGGAAATGAATTGTATTAGATGACTATATCCAACCCAATCACAAAGATGAGCTAGTTTGAAAAGATGGGATAATGATTGGAAAATTGTAAAACACTTGAAATATTCTTTGATGTAAAAGGAAGTAGATGTGTAGAATATGATTCCATTAATTTATGAGAGGAGGTATGTGCAAAAATTAAACTTATCATACATTTAAAAGAAATAAACTTAAAATCAATATACCATAACACAATGATTTACATGTTTGGAAAACCCTTTCAAGAGAAAAAAACCCACACTCCAAAGTAATTCAAATTATTTAGTAATCAATGGTTATAATACAATTGTAGAATCTAATACTTTATAGAAGTATCACCAACAAGAGATTGGAGTAATTCTAGAAACATAATGGTACCTACAAAACTCGCTATAAAAATCCATCTTAAGCGTTTAATAAATAGAAGAAATACTTGAAACTATCAAATGATAATAGGAAATCATAGTATAAAACCACCCAAAATATGGTGTCCAAAACCCTAGTTAAAAATCCAATGACTAAAAATAACATATTCCTTCCATAAGCCATAATATCTTATGATGTGGCTCCATTATCTCCATTCAAAGATGTCTTATGATGTGCCATGACATGTGTCATAAGTTGACCAACAAGTGTATAACTCTCTCTTACGTCTCTCTTATGTGTCATAGATGTCCTAACATTTTTTATTTGTAAGGCCAAACTTCTGATTTGGTAAGTTGATTTATCCAATTTTTTTAAATATACATCTTGAAGAGATTCACAACTTGCTAGTTATTAGTCCATTTTGATAACTTTTAGGGAAAAATAACCTTTGTAGCTCATAAATCTAATTTTTATGTTCTATGGCCCAAAATTTATATTTTTATGTTAAAATTGGGATGCAAGGTTGAGACATCTTTTTAGCATTCTCTCACTTGTTGAATACCTTGCAATAGCAAGGGAGTATCAAAAGTATCAACTAATTTCTAGGGGCCCAAAGGCTCATAGACTCACAACACCACTTAGACTTCTTTGTGCTCAATAGCTTTGTCAATGCATCTACAATATTTTGCAAAGTGTTAAATTTCTCTCATCCACCATGCCATGAAAAAATGGTAATAGATGTAAATATGCTTCATCCTTGAATGAAAGGTTTGATTCTTTACTTGACATATGGCACTCTTACTATCACAAATAGCTTCAATAGCTCCTTGAATTAGCCACACATTTAACTATAATTTTTTAATATGACCTTAAAAGCATGCATAGTTGCCATGTACTTAGCCTTTATAGTGGAAAAAGTGACCACAAACTATCGCTTACTCATCCAACTAATAATATCACCAAATAAATTGAACATCTATTGGTGGATCTTTTGCTATCAACATCTCTTGCCTAATCAAAATCCACAAATATATGAATATTCATTGGTTTATGGTCCCTTATGAAATCACCATGATAAAAAAAATGGGTACTTGGAGACAATCCACAAATATTTGAAGACCCTTTTAATTTCGTGTCAATGATCATGTCCAATATTAGCCATAAAGCAACTCAAGACTCCCACTACTCCAAAAAAATGAATACACCAAGCTCCCAACAACACTAAAATAAGGTAACTAAGTCATTTCCTCTATCTCATTGGGTGAATTAGTACATTTCTCAACAAATAATTTGGTTCCCATTGAGATAGGAACACAAAATGTTCTACACATTGTCATGTTTGTTAGAAGGATTGTCATTGATGTCAAACAAAGAACAAATTGTTATGAGATATAGTGACCAAATTGTTTTCAGAATTAATCAAACATTCAGTTTTGAAGACAGTTTTGAGGAGTATTCAAGTTCTTTATAAATCAGAATTCTACAGATTTGAGGAGTATTCAAGTTCTTTATAAATAAGAATTCTACAGATTTGAAGGTTATCGAAGTTCTTAAAGTAAATCGAAGTTCTCAAAGTAAATCGAAGCTCATCATATTTGAAGACTATCAAGTTCATAAGATTATTGAAAAGTCAAAGAACTATGGATAGACGTCACTTGATAGACAATACGTATTATGTAATAATTTAACAATACGTATTGACAAAGAGATGATAAAATATGATTTTTTAAAAGAAATACGAATCTTTGACAAAGCACATTCGAAAAATAAAGAAATACGTATTTGTGTCTTATAATAGACGTATATCAACAAAGACGGGTCTAGTTGATGCATCCATGAGCCGGTCATGAAGTGACGCGCTGGGTGATAAAAGACGTTTTTTTGTTTATCAAAAGACAAAACGCATTTAAAAGGATACGAATGTTTATCTTCAGGATTGTTTTAAAAGAAAAGAATGTGATCCTTCAGAAAGACGTGCTCAATCAAAAAGACGTGATTTTTGTGCTTTCTACAGGTGCGGCTAAAAGACGTGTTCTGAATAGTTACGTTTTCTTTAAAAATACATGCTTCAAAAAGACATGTCTTATTGTTCTCTAACAAGCACGATTCTAAAAGAGAAGTGATTTATTATTTCATGAATGGCATGTCTCTTCATTGGAAAGATACGTCTAAACTTCAAAAAGTCGAACAGATTTAATAATTAAATATAATGCAAAAGCATATTATATGGAAAAAGAAACATCATGGGATTTGGTTAAGTAAAACTAATTCAGAGTTATTTCTGAAGGGACAGATTTTGAAAGGCTACAAGTATAGATATGTTTCTTCATCAAAAAGTTGCAATGGTTGGGCAACATACATAAATGACTTTCACATCAAGGTTGCTGAGTGTGGTTGTAGAGAATTGACAGTTCAGTCCAGAATTCTATCTTCTTGTGTGGGTCTAGAGTGATATTTTTCATCACATAAAGCAGAGTGGAGGATAGGGACAGTACAGATCTGATTGAAGGCAGTCATTTTACATCCATCAAGTCAAGGTTGGTGCCTTGCATTAGGAGTTGGTGCTCCTTGTAGGCAGGTGTCTACTAAATTCATAGAGGTCTAGGTGTTCCTTGTAGGGATCATTCTACTAAATCATCTAGTTGTAAATCTGTAGGTTGGTGCCTACTTTTGAAAAATTATTACTTCAATAAAATTGTGTCACCTTGGGGAAATTGATTCAAATCAAGAAGGTTGATTGTAACAAGTTTAAAAAGTTTAAGAAATAAAAAGTTTTGTGATTGATTTACTGATTCACCCCCCCCTCTCAGTAAATATTTTGTGCTCTTCAATTGGTATCAGAGCAAGGTCCTTCTTTATAGCTTAATCGCTTGAAGGAGATCCTTAAGAGCACTTATGGCAAATCAAAGCAACATGGTGAAAGCACCCATCTTTGATGGGACTAATTATGCATTCTGGAATATCAAGATGGAAGCATACTTGAATGCACTTGGGTTTGATGTGTGGCAATCTGTTGTAGATGGGTATTCACCTCCAGCTACCCCTCCAACGGATCAAGCAGGAAAGAAGAGAAGTGAAGACAATGCAAAAGCTAAGCATGCTCTTCTTTGCAGCCTAACAGATTCTGAATTTACAAAAGTCATGAGGTGCAAATCAGCAAAAGAGATTTGGGACAAGCTTCAAAACATCTATGAAGGAGATGCAAAAGTTAAGAAGGCAAAGTTGCAAACTCATAGAAGAAGGTTGGAGACTCTCAAAATGGAGGATGATGAAGATATCGCTTCATATTTTCTTCGTGTTGATGAAATAGTGAATATCATGAGGGGACTTGGTGAAGAAATCAAGGATGAATTCATTATTGACAAAATTCTAAGATCTCTTTCTACAAAATTTGAGGCCAAAGTTGCAGCATTGGAAGAACTAACAAATCTAGACCAGTTGAAAAAGGATGAATTACATGGTATCCTTGCTGCCTATGAGATGAGGATTGAAGGTAGATCACCACAAAAGGAAGTCTCATTCAAAGCATCCAAAAAGGGCAAGAACAAGCATGAAGAAAAGGATGAAAAATCAAGTGATGAAGCTGAATCTTACTTCATGGGTAAACTTAAGAAAGGAAAAGGAAAATACAAAGGAAAATTTCCTTTTAAATGCTTCAATTGTGGAAAAGTTGGACATTATGCTTCAAAATGTCCTCAAAATGAAAGCAGCTCTAGTGAAGAAGAAAAGGAAATCAGCAATAAGAAAAAGGGAAAGAAGAATTTCAACTCAAAGAAGAAATTTCAAAAACATAAGAAGAGTTTTTATTCAAAGAAAGATAGCAGCTCCTCTGAAGAACAAAGTGAAGATAGCTCAAGCAATGAGGAAGATGAAATATTGTTTATGGCTGAATGTGAAGAACAAAAGGTTGATCAAGAATGTGAAGAAGAAGAAGAAATAGATCAAGATGAAGGAGAGGAAGTGGATCTTGAAGAAGAATTGCACTATGCTTACAAGAAAAATGAAGACTTGAAGAAGAAGGCTGCCAAGTACAAGTTGAAGATCAAAGAGATGACAAATGACTTGGAGAATTCAAGCAAAACCATTGAAGATTTGAGAGCTCAAATCATGGAAGCTGAAAGAAATGAAGATGAATTGAAAAACAAACTCAATACAAAGGAGATGAAATGTGACAAGCTGGAGCAAGAGATAGCAATGCTAAAATTGGAATTGGAGAAAACAAAGGATCAACACTCAAAGATTGATGAAGAATCCAGCAAGCTGATTGAGCTAATGAAGGCTCAAGATTTTCTTCAAAGCAAAATGGGAAGTAGTTTTGAAGATCAATCCAAGAAGGTCACTAACTCCAAAGAAGATTTCAAGACTTTCTCAAAGCAAGGAGAAGAAGATTGGATAAGTGCTGATTCTAAAAGAAGATTGAATAATAGGCACTTCTATACATTTAATGGCTATTGTTTTGTATGTAACAAATTTGGGCACAAGGCCTTAAATTGTAAAAATAAAGTGAAAAATAGTTCTAGCTACCTTAGGAGAGATTATAATCCTTTCACACCTTTAATGGACTATAATAGTCTATGCTACAATTGTAATAATCTTGGGCACAAAGCTCAAGCTTGTAGGACAGTTTTTAATAACTCTCCAAATCAAAACAAGAAGGTAGATAAGTCTATTAAAAAGAAAGAAATACCTATCAAAGTATGGAGGAAAAAGGAGAAATCAATGTTCATCCAAACTGCCTTACATGCTGAAAGTAAGAAGGATAGATGGTACATTGATAGTGGGTGCTCAAAGCACATGACAGGTGACAAGAGCAAATTCATCTCTCTTGAACCTACTGATGAAGGAACAGTAAGATTTGGTGATAATACAAGAAAACAAATAAAAGGAAAAGGAACACTTAGTCTAGATAATGGAAGAACAAAAACAGAAAATGTTTTGTATGTTAAGGGCCTAAAAGAAAATCTTCTAAGTGTTAGTCAACTTTGTGATCAAGGACATAGTATCACATTTCTTTCTAATACATGTGATATTAAGAAAGATGGAAAGCTGGTTGCTCAAGCTGAAAGGAAACATAATTTGTATGTTTTAAAGGAGATAAGTTGTGAAAGTTGCAACTTAGTACAAGAGGATGAAAGTTGGTTGTGGCACAAGAGGCTAGGCCATCTAAACTTTGATAATATTGTCAAAGTTAGCAAATCAAATGCTGTGAGAGATATGCCAAGGATAACAAAACCTTCTAATATCATTTGTAGAGAGTGTCAACTTGGAAAACAAACAAGGTCAAGCTTCAAGTCTAAGGAGCATTCTTCATCAAAGCCATTAGAACTCATACATACAGATCTTTGTGGGCCAACCAAGTCCAAGAGCATGAATGGAGAAAGATATTTTATGTTGTTGATTGATGACTTCTCAAGAATGACTTGGGTTGCATTATTGAAAGAAAAATCTAAAGCTTTTGATAAATTCAAAGCTTTCAAGGAGCTGGTTGAAAATGAGGCAAATTGCAAAATAAAATGCCTTAGATCAGACCGAGGAGGAGAATTCACATCAAAAGAATTTGAAAATTTCTGCATAGAACATGGAATTAAAAGGCAATTTTCTGCAGCTAGAACCCCTCAACAAAATGGGGTTGTAGAAAGGAAAAATAGGACGGTTCAAGAAATGGCAAGGGCAATGCTAAATGAAACCAAGATAGCAGATTCCTTTTGGAAAGAAGCAATTCATACAGCAATTTACATTCTGAATCGTGCACAAATAAGAGTAAACAATGAGAAGACACCCTATGAACTTTGGAAAGGTAGACCAGCAACTGTCAAGTACTTCAAGATTTTTGGAAGCACTTGCTACATTAGAAGAGATGAAGAAGACTTGAGCAAATTTGACACAAGAGCAGATGAGGGAATCTTTCTTGGCTACTCATCAAGAAGTGAGGCATATAGATGCTACAACAAAAGAACTCACAAAATTGTTGAAAGTACTAATGTAAGAATTGATGAAGGGAAGCAATTCAAAGAAGTTGGACAAAGTGATCATCATGTTCAAACTATGAATGAAGAAGACAAAGAGGATGAGGACTCCCAAGAGGAAGAAAAGGAGGAAGAGGCAAAAGAAGGAGAATCTTCACATAAGACTCCCATGAAGACACCAAAGACACCTTCCAAGTTTGTTCAAAAGAACCATCCTGAAGATTTGATCCTTCAAGATAGATGTAGATCTACAAGAAGAATGGTGAGTTACAATGAAGATTGTCATGCAACATTCCTATCTCAAGTTGAGCCCAAAACTTTTGAAGAAGCAAGCAAAGACAAAAGTTGGATTGATGCAATGAATGAAGAATTGGATCAAATAGAGAAAAATGAAACTTGGGAAATTGTTCCAAGACCAAAAGATAAGAATGTAATTGGCACAAAATGGGTTTTTAGAAACAAACTAAATGAAGATGGTCAAGTCACAAGGAACAAAGCAAGGTTAGTATGCAAAGGCTATGCACAAGTTGAAGGAGTAGACTTTGAGGAAACCTTCGCACCAGTTGCAAGGATTGAAGCAATTAGAATGTTTTTATCCTATGCAAGTCACAAAAAGTTTAAGGTTTATCAAATGGACGTCAAATCTGCTTTTCTTAATGGAGATCTAGAGGAGGAAGTTTATATTGAACAACCTGAAGGCTTCCTACTATCAGAAGACATGGATTATGTGTGCAAGTTAAAGAAAGCTCTCTATGGGCTTAAACAAGCTCCTAGAGCTTGGTATTCTAGACTTGACAAGTATCTCAAAGAACAAGGTTTCAAAAGAGGAGATGTAGATAGCAATCTATACATCAAAGAAGAAGATGGATATTTGTTGATTGTGGTGGTATATGTAGATGACATCATTTTTGGTGGAGACAAGGACAGAATGTGCAAAGAATTTTCATCATGCATGCAAAAAGAATTTGATATGTCAATGTTGGGAGAATTATCTTTCTTCCTTGGGCTACAAATTTCACAATTAAGCAAAGGTATTTTTATCTCCCAAACCAAATATGTGAAAGAAATGTTAAAAAGGTTTAGGATGGAAGATTGCAATCCTGTTAGTACTCCTATGATTACAGGTTGCAAGCTAAGTAAAGATGATGAATCCCAAGAAGTGAATCAAACACTTTATAGATCTATGATTGGAAGTTTGTTGTATCTAACCTCTACAAGACCAGACATAATGCAAGCTGATGGAGTTGTGGCAAGATTTCAAGCAGCACCAAAAGAAACACATGTTCATGCAGTAAAGCGTATATTCAAGTATTTGAAAGGCACAATGGAATATGGTCTATGGTACCCTAGTAGCAATGATTTCACTCTTGAAGCATTCACAGATGCTGATTGGGCTGGCAATGTGGATGACAGAAAAAGTACAACTGGAGGAGCCTTTTTTCTTGGAGGAAATTTAGTGTCTTGGATGAGCAAAAAACAAGAATCAGTCTCTCTATCTACAGCAGAAGCTGAATATATTGCAGCAGCAGCATGTTGCACTCAACTTTTATGGATGAGGCAAACTTTAAAAGACATCAAGGTAGAGTATAATTATCCTTGCACTATATATTGTGATAATACTAGTGCCATCAATATCTCCAAGAATCCAGTGATGCACTCAAGAACCAAGCACATTCCTATTAAGTATCACTTTTTGAGAGAACAAGTAGGAGAAGGACAAGTGTGTTTAGAATACATAACTACAAAAGAGCAAACTGCTGATATATTTACTAAACCACTTCCAAGAGATACATTTGAATATCTAAGGGACAAATTGAGAGTTGCTCCATATCCATCAAATTAATTAATGGATGCATGTATTCAGGGGGAGCTACGCACAAAAATCTTGTAGCTTCATGGAGCTGAAATATTGTTAGAAGACCCCTTGCCATTGATGTCAAAGGGGGAGAGATTGGACACAGGGGGAGGAAACAGAAGTTCAAGTTGCCATTGAAGAGGTTGCCATCAATGACAAAGGGGGAGATTGTTAGAAGGATTGTCATTGATGTCAAACAAAGAACAAATTGTTATGAGATATAGTGACCAAATTGTTTTCAGAATTAATCAAACATTCAGTTTTGAAGACAGTTTTGAGGAGTATTCAAGTTCTTTATAAATCAGAATTCTACAGATTTGAGGAGTATTCAAGTTCTTTATAAATCATAATTCTACAGATTTGAAGGTTATCGAAGTTCTTAAAGTAAATCGAAGTTCTCAAAGTAAATCGAAGTTCATCAGATTTGAAGACTATCAAGTTCATAAGATTATTGAAAAGTCAAAGAACTATGGATAGACGTCACTTGATAGACAATACGTATTATGTAATAATTTAACAATACGTATTGATAAAGAGATGATAAAATACGATTTTTTAAAAGAAATACGAATCTTTGACAAAGCACATTTGAAAAATAAAGAAATACGTATTCGTGTCTTATAATAGACGTATATCAACAAAGACGGGTCTAGTTGACGCATCCATGAGCCGGTCATGAAGTGACGCGTTGGGTGATAAAAGATGTTTTTTTGTTTATCAAAAGACAAAATGCATTTAAAAGGATACGAATGTTTATCTTCAGGATTGTTTTAAAAGAAAAGAATGTGATCCTTCAGAAAGACGTGCTCAATCAAAAAGACCTGATTTTTGTGCTTTCTACAGGTGCGGCTGAAAGACGTGTTCTGAATAGTTACGTTTTCTTTAAAAATACGTGCTTCAAAAAGACGTGTCTTATTGTTCTCTAACAAGCACGATTCTGAAAGAGAAGTGATTTATTATTTCATGAATGGCATGTCTCTTCATTGGAAAGATACGTCTAAACTTCAAAAAGTCGAACAGATTTAATAATTAAATATAATGCAAAAGCATATTATATGGAAAAAGAAACATCATGGGATTTGGTTAAGTAAAACTAATTCAGAGTTATTTCTGAAGGGACAGATTTTGAAAGGCTACAAGTATAGATATGTTTCTTCATCAAAAAGTTGCAATGGTTGGGCAACATACATAAATGACTTTCACATCAAGGTTGCTGAGTGTGGTTGTAGAGAATTGACAGTTCAGTCCAGAATTCTATCTTCTTGTGTGGGTCTAGAGTGATATTTTTCATCACATAAAGTAGAGTGGAGGATAGGGACAGTACAGATCTGATTGAAGGCAATCATTTTACATCCATCAAGTCAAGGTTGGTGCCTTGCATTAGGAGTTGGTGCTCCTTGTAGGCAGGTGTCTACTAAATTCATAGAGGTCTAGGTGTTCCTTGTAGGGATCATTCTACTAAATCATCTAGTTGTAAATCTGTAGGTTGGTGCCTACTTTTGAAAAATTATTACTTCAATAAAATTGTGTCACCTTGGGGAAATTGATTCAAATCAAGAAGGTTGATTGTAACAAGTTTAAAAAGTTTAAGAAATAAAAAGTTTTGTGATTGATTTACTGATTCACCCCCCCCTCTCAGTAAATCTTTTATGCTCTTCAATGTTGAATCTCCCCAACACTAAGTTCACATACTTTCTTTGGTCTAACCAAATATTTCTATTCACTCTATTTCTTCTAGTCTCCATACCTAAAATATATCTAGCATCCTCTATGTCCATCTCAAAATGTGCTAAAATTTAAGATTTCGAGTCACAAATCACATATTTATTATTTCCCAGAAATAATATATCATCAATGTACAATATAATAACAAGGAATCAATTATCAATTATCTTATTATAGATACAATTATCCAATTAAGCTCTTAGAAATCCAAAACCCAATATAGAGGAATCAAAATTCTAGTATCACATCCTAGGAAATTATTTCAAACCATAAAAATACTTTTTTAACTTACAAATCAAAGATTCTTTACCTTCTTACACATAATGCTCTACCTATGTCATGTTGGTCTCTTCCTCCAAATCACCATGAAGAAAATTTGTCTTCAAATCTATTTGATCAATCTCAAGGTCAAAGGATACTGCAATAGGTAATACAAACCAAATGGATATTAACTTGGCAATTGGAGAAAAATATCACCATAATCAATTCCCTCAACATGGGAATATCCCTTCACAAACTATCCAGCCTTGTACTTCTCAACACTAACATAGAAAAAATCTTCCTTTTGAAAACCCATTTACAATCAATGAGTTTCCAACCATTAGGGAAATATACTAAATCCCATTTGTGATTTTTATTCATTATAATCATATCCTCATCCACAACCACTCTCTAACACATAGAATCATCTATACGGGCAATTCCCCCTCCATTGTTTTAGGCTCATTTAATCAAATAAAAACTGCATCCCCAATCAGGAGTATATTTGTCTAGTTTTTGTCTATGTTGAATGGACCTCTCAAGAGTTGAGGTGGAGGTTATACCTCTTCAAATTTTTTTGAACTATCTAATTTCTCCTCTTTTTTAAGTCCTTTACAAGCTTCTAATTTAACTTTCTTAGTCTTAGAGAGCAGTTAAACCACATGTTTCTTGTTATCCCATTCCAACTACAAATATGTAGGAGAAGGCTTAATCTATTAAAAATAACACTTCTATTGTATAAGACTTTCTTAGCCATAGGATCCCATATCTTGTACTCTTTCACAACACCATAACCAAAGAATATACACTTAATCACCTTGTTTTCCAATTTTGACTACCTTTCCTCAAGAACATGAGCATATGCCTCACAAAAATAACATGAAGATGTTGTAATGAGAATTTTTTCTCAACCAAGCCTCCATAGGAGTCTTATCCATAAGGGTTGGTGAATGAGACATATTAATCAAGTAACAAGCCATAACAAGCACTTCTATTTAGAATTCCAATCCAACTCCACTAATCATTCTCCTAGCCTTCTTCACTAGTGTCTTGTTTATATTTTTTGCAACTCTATTTTGTTGAGGGTTATTTGGAGTTGTCTTATGTCTCTCTATCCATAATTCATTATGTGGGAATGCTGGTTGTTGTTCAAATCAATAACATTTACTTGTGGATTGATTATTCATTCTTGATTTGATGTATATGAGGGTTGATTTATAATTTTTTGGATGAATGTGTCATTCTTGATTTGATGTATGAAGAGGGTTGATTTATAATTTTTTGGATGAATGTGAATGACGAGGATTTGATATTTGAATGAATGGTTGAGATTGATCAATATGAGTAGAATATTCACTAAATAAGAATAATTAAGAATAGTTATGAGGGTTCCTTAGTGGACTCTAAAATAGAAGAGATTAATATAGAGGAGTTATGATGGAATATTAGTTGATAGTTAATTTATTTGATTATTTGTGAAGAATATTAAAACAAACATATTTATTTATTTTGGGGTAAATGGATAAGTGCTAGTCTAATTAGCTAAATAACATGAATAAATAAATTAATTAATGGTGGTTAATGAAAAGGGGGATTAAAAAGAAATTAGGAAATAGCATTAAGATATAATGTTAGGTGTGATGTTAGAAGATAGAGAGAAATAAGTGTGAACTGTGAGGGATGTAGTAACCCTAGGGCTTAGTGGACTAAATAACCAATTTTTAGCTCACCAATTTATTATAGAGAACCAAAAATTGTTTAGGAAAATAATATTTTGGTCTCAAATAACAACCATAGAGAATGAACAATGCAAAACACATCTACAACAAATAATCATAATTTGCATTTTTTGCTATCATTATGACTTATGATATCAACAAATCCTTGTAGTTTATGTTATTATCGAGTCCCTGAATAGGGAAAATTTGTAATGACAGTGTAGGGGATAATCTCTTGAGGGTTTGAGGCATGCAATGACCACTCTCGCCTCTACAAAATTAACCTCAAATATGTAACTTACTACTAAGTGAGCAATTCTTCCTGGTGATATTTTCTTTTTCAAACCCTAGATCTAGGTGTGAGGATGCATATTGTTGGATTTGCTCACTATTAGGACACAGTTAGCCCCTATGCCTAAGACTAAGTTGAAGCAAGACGATGCCTAGGGTTTTTTTGTACTCCAAGTCTCAGCTCCTCAATATTCCCTTGAAAGTTAATCCGTGGATCTTCCGTGATTAAGTCTACTCCTTTGGCTAGCAGTCTTATGCAAGAGGACTATATTGAAAACTACTACTTGACCAAAGTGGATTGTCCAGATTTGTGCATCTAAACCTACAAATATGCTCGTTGATGCTACAAGCATGGAACAACCTCCCAGTAGTGCACCTAATTCATGGTTGTTGCTCACTTTTACTCCATACCTACACAAGGATATCAAGAAATAAGGATGTTTACAAAATGAAGGTGGAAATGATAAAGGAGGATTAGGGTTTCATTTAGCCTCCTTACACAACTCAATTTTTCATCCTGAAAGTGTAAACGATTGATAAAATTGCCCAAATCGTCTAACATGCCCCAAATGAGCCTTAATCTCTCCTATTTTTACCTAATTAAAATCAACCAAAGATAGGCCGACCCAACTTGATTTTTTTTATTGGAAGAAGTAAAAAATATAAATTACAGAGTCAAATTCAAAGGTTGTAACAAAACAACAGTAAGATGCTTGAAAAACATGCTTGTAACAACAACACAATTACTAGGCCTCAAAACAGTTGCTTAACAACTACATAACAAGCAACTAGAGTGAAGTCAATAACAATGATACAAAGAGCAGCAAGAGATGAGTGAACAACAAGAGTTGGCAGCAGAATAGGGCGTCCAACACCAAATGCCAACAAAAAAGAGCAACAAGCACCGATGAACAAAGTAAATCCTCACAACATGTCATCTCCAACATATATCCACAAGCACAAACTTTCTAGTCCACACCACTAACAACATGTGTTTCATTAAAGTTTGACTACACCCTATAAAATATTCAACATTGCTACAATCAAGTCAGCCATATTAGTACAAGCAAGGTACACCTTGAGGAGTAGGTAGAATTTTGGCCTGAATTTGGGACAAAAGAGACTTCACTTGAATCTGAAGAACATCACCAGTAGAGACCTTCTTTCCCAGGTAAGAATCTATGCTCAACACAAGGGTATGCAGATTGGAATAAATAGCTTGCAATTCAATCTCAAGGGGTGGGAAGGAGCGAGACAAAGCAGCTTGGCAACACAACTTCCAAATGTTTTTAATTATGATAAGCCGACCTAAATTAGATATCAAATTATGAGTAGCCGAGTAACCAAGAAGAGAAAATTTCCATGACCAAGGAAAATGAAACAGGGATGGTAGAGAATCAAAGAGTGCATTCCACAACTTGTAGACGTGAGAGCAGAACCAAAAATAGTGTTTAAAGGCTTCAACCTGACCACATAACGAGCAAGAGGGAGGTGGATGAAGGAATTTGAGGTGAGTGCCCACTAGAAGTTTAGCATGCAGAAGCTTCCAAGCAATAAGTTGAGCTTGCGCATCAGCCTTGGATTTCTAGTTAAGCAAGTTGAGTTTGTTCCACTTTGGTCTGTTGAAGTTGCAACGCCAAGTAGCAATAAGCCGGTTAGACAAGGTTGTTGAACAATCCAGATGACTGAGAGGGGGGTGAATCGATTATCAAACAATTTTCTTGACTTTAATTAATCCAGAGCAAACTTAAATCAATCAGATAATAATCTAACAAATATGAACATGAAAGCACATAACAACACCATACACAATGAACACCAGAATTTACGTGGAAACCCAAGAAGGGAAAAACCATTGAGAATGCTAATTCTCAATTATAAAACACTAGTTAAGGTGATTTTTACAAGAGCTCACTGCCAAAATGCTCACTGTAGGTAAGGCTCACTATTCAGTGGCTCACTGTCGATGGGCTCACTACCCAAGATACAAAAACCAACTATTACAACTGAGGGATGGCTTACTGCTAGAGTATATGTTACAAAACTAAATTGCTATAATTGCATCTGCATATGCATGGATACAATTCTCTCCAAAGCACAATATATGTCTGCAACAGATCCATTCAAGAATCTTCTGCCTACCTTCCTTGCACAATCTCTGCACTACTGATTACTTCTTCCTAACACTTGCCTTCCACTTCCTTCTTTGTTTCTTGTCGCATAATCCTTTGCACCATTTTCTCTGTTCATACACACCACACTTCTTATTTGGAACCAAAGAGATGTTCAATATATGTGTGTGTGTGTGTGCATGCACACATGTGTGTGTGTGTATGTACCCATAGAAAAAAATAAGTCGGCCTAGAAGAACATGTTGGCTTGAAGAACAACCTTGAAATATTCAATAAGGCTTGGCACCCTAACACTGGACCCAAAGAATAGGTCGCACATGAAGATCTCCTTACCATGTTACCATGGGACCCATAAATAGGTCATACATAAGATAGCATAATTACCAAAAGATAGAAAACTTTGAATTATATGAAATATATTCCAAAGCTGATGGAAATGCCATAACCAAGACCAAATCTTGATTTCCATCAATTTCAGTACCAACTAGAGAAACACAATTAGACATACCAAAACATGTAACATGCTACATGAATGTGTGGATAGCAAGGATGCCCAGAATAAGCTTTGAGGACAACAACCAATATCAAAAGATTAGTCTTCATTATTCTGCATTAACTGTCTTCCATGAATGTCCCAAAAAGAAGTATTGTCATATTCGGATCAAGGATAACATCCACTCTATGCAACGTCATAACACTCAATAGGATAGATCATTTCTATATATCATCTGGAGCACAACGTTTTGGATCCTAGGTTTTGACATCAATGACAACAATGCTAAATCATCTCAACAACTTCTCAACAATCTCCCTCTTTGGCATTGATGGAAAAACAACAAAAACTCAAAAACACAAAAACTGGAAAAACAAAACTCCAAACGCTCCCCCTTTGTCAAGCAATTGAATTCCTCTTTTTGTTTTTGTTTTTCTCTTCATTTTTCTCCCCCTTTTTTCGATCAAAGGCAAAGGGCCAAATAAGAACATTAAGGAAATCAAGTAAAAATAACACTTTTCACACAAAAAAAATTCTTGTACCTTTCTCTCACAATTGGAAGAATCCTCTTCCAAGCTAGTACAATAGAAACCATTCTAGCACACATACTGTCTAGTAGAGCCAACAACTCAAATGATGATGACCAGTCCAGAGACAGGCACTGAAGTTCACAATCCTCTGCATTAGAAAGTATCTTAGAGAGATGATCCAACCGAACCTCAACAATTTCTTTGACCAACCAGAAAGTTCTAACCAAATCTTCCCTTTGTCTCTGAGTAGACAATAACTCAGCTTGCAACTCACTAACTCTTATTCTTTATTTTCCATCTTTATCTTTGAAGAAGTCAAAACACTTTCTAATATCATTCAATTTAGATTCAATAGCTTCAATTTTGCTCCTAAAATTATCAACAGTGGCAGGCCACTGGAGACAATACCTATAGATGTCAAACATCTCCTTAATGCATTCTCTTGTCTCACCAATGTGCTTGGATATTTTTTTTTTGGCTTTGACCCACCTCTCAATCATAGCTTGGATCTTATGACCTTTAAATCCTTCATGCAATAAACTTTCTTCAACAACTTCTACCAGATCATCCGTTAATGAGTCTAAAACAACTGAAACAGTAATTCCCTTTTTGAGCAAATAATCAACAAAAGAATCTTCAATTCTAGGCCTACTATATGGAGAGCAAGCATACCACATTTCACCAATCTTTTTCATATCACCTTCATCTAACACCAAACAAATTTTATCTGGATCGAAAGAATCAAATCCAGGCAAAGACTCTTCTTCCTTCTCCTTCTCTTATGAGATAGTGATGACATCCTTTGTGTTAATTTTCCTCCTTTTAGGTTTTGGAGGGGAACCACCAATGACAACCTCTAACTCCTTACCAGAGGAGGAACCTTCCACAAACTGATTGATAGGCGTAGCACTAGACATTATCACATCGGAGCACAGATCCGTTTATAGAGATGAGAAATAAACTTTGCATGCATTTTCTTTATCTTTCATACATTCCAAATATCTGTAAAATTTCTTTTTGATAGGGATGTTGGAATTCCACTTAACATTCTCCTTTGATGGTAGCGAACTCACAAAGTAAAATACTAAACATACGAGCAGAGACCCAAACTGGAAGGGATAACTCTCAACCAAAGACATTCTGACATTCTCAATTAGGTTTTCCATTATTAGGCTACAAAGGTCAAACTGTTTATTTTCCTTCACCATCTTATGCACAAGATACACAACAATAGTCGAAGTAGAACCTTCACAATTTCAGAAATAGATTTTGTAAGTGATACCACAAGCAACATACCTTATTGCAGGATCGACAATGGTATTTATCAGTAGTGCTCGGGGGTCTTCGTCGATACCGGTAAGTTCCTCCACATCTCTATATTTCACCGTTTTCTTCCTAGGGAGGTCACCAACACTGTACAATCCAGTAATAGATTCAATGGCTTCCTTAGTGATCGGATAGGGTTTGTCCAAAATGATGTTGTCATCCTTGAATCGACTCAAAAGGAACAAGATAGGCTCTTTGTCAACAATCTAGGGGAATTCTCCCCATAAATCCATACTCAAGGTACTTACATTCTGCAATTCATTAGCCTTCAACCCTAGTTCCATTTCCTTCATCTTCCGATGATCAAATTCATCCAACTCTACTCCCTTTAGTCTCAACGGAATACCGCCACTGGATTCACTGTCAACCAACATGGATTCGATTGTCGCACTTAGCTTCTTTGAACCTTTTATTCACTTAGTGAAACCTCTTCTCCTTCTTTGCAAACTGTGAGAAATGATTTGAAACTCCACCTTTTATCCTTAATTGCTTATGATGATTTGGCCGCCAAAAACTTACATTGATGATGCCATCAATTGTACGTCACTTTTCAATCAGCCAAATTAAGCTTCATCACACATCTCCAACCAGATCGAACTTAGTCATGTTGAAAACACATCAATATTACTTCAAAGAGGGGGAACCGATAGGATATGTATTGCAAAAATCCCCCTGAGCCAAGGAAGTTGGCTCATATTTCGGAAGAGCTTGTACTGAGATCCGGTACCACAGAAGAGCTCCCCACACTCATTTCCTTTTTCTTCCAAACCATGACGGTCTTCTTAGATTTTGATTCTGTAACCTTCTTTTTGTCTTCAGGTTTTTCCGGAGCAACATATCTGCATGTGTTAGCATAGTGACCGGGTTGACTACACTTGTAACATCTTTTACTTGGCTTAACTAAGTGAACCCTAGATCTGCACTGATTAGCTTTGTGACCATAACCATGGAATAGATAGCAATAACCATGAAAGATATTATTCATTCCATTCCCTCTAGTCGGATTAGATGATTGACTTCTGCAATGACTTGCTTTGTGACCAAACTTGTGACAGTTAAAGCATTGAGTACTCGGTTCCTTCTTGCTTCTACACTCTATAGCCTTATGTCCAAAAATTTTGCATAGAAAACAATAGCCATTAAATGATCAGTACCTTTGAGCATTTGGTTGCTTGACCGGAGGTCTTTTTGTAGGTGTTCTAGAGTTCTAGACCTTACTTGTTACAACAGATCTCACTTCAAATTCAACTACTTTGTCTTTGCCCTTAGTGTTCTGATTTGAGCTTTCACTTGAGAAGCCAAGTCCTCCCTTATCCTTGTGACATTTCTGTAGGGATAAGAGTTGATCCAGAATTATACTACTTTCACATACTCTTACTTTTGATTTCAGCTTTCTTAACTCTTGATCTAACTTCTCATTTTCTTATGATTTTTGTTTGATGGTATCTTTGAGATTTTCTTCAGTCTTCTTCCATTCTTCCATTTTCTGTTTGATGGTATCTTTGAGATCTTCCTTAGTCTTCTTGCATTCATCCAACCATAGCTTTAAATTCACAATACTTTCCTTTGACTCCTTTAATTCCTAGTTGACTTCTTTATGTCTTGCTTTAAATTTTTGGATTTTCTCCCTTAGTTTTGAGATATAGGCGTTTTCCTCCTTGATGTTTTCTTTCAATTCTTCAATTTTTTAGATTCTATGCTTTCCATATCATCTAACATTATCTTCAGTTCTTCCTCAAGGTAATAATATTTTTCCATTTGTTCAAACTGCCAAGATCTCCCTCAAGCAGTTAAGCTTTGTCTGCAAGGGACCAAGCTCTGATACCAATTGTTGAACAGCCTGGATAACTGAGAGGGGGGTGAATCGGTTATCAAACAATTTTATTGACTTTAATTAATCTGGAGAAAACTTAAATCAATTAGATAATAATCTAATAGATATGAACATGAAAGCACATAACAACACCATGCATAATGAACACTGGAATTTTTGTGGAAACCTAAGAAGGGAAAAACCACAGAGAATGCTAATTCTCAATTATAAAACATCGGTTAAGGTGATTTTTACAAGGGCTCACTTCCAAAATGCTCACTGTAGGTAAGGCTCACTGTCGGTGGGCTCACTGGCCAAGATACAAAAACCAGCTATTACAGTTGAGGGACAGCTTATTGCCAGAGTATATGTTACAAAACTGAACTACTATAATTGCATCTGCATATGCATGAATACAATTCTCGCTGAAGCACAATATCTATCTGTAGCAAATCCGTTCAAGAATCTTCAGCCTACCTTCCTTGCACAACCTCTGCACTACTGATTACTTCTTCCTAACACTTGCCTTTCGCTTCCTTCTCTGTTTCTTCTTGCATAATCCTTCACACCCTTTTCTTTGTTCGTACACACCACACTTCTTATTTGGAACCAAAGATATGTTCAATATATGTGTGTGTATGTACCTGTAGAACAAAATAAGTTGGCCTAGCAAAACATGTCAGCTTGAAGAACAACCTTGAAATATTCAATAAGGCTTGGCACGCTAGCACCATACCCAAAGAATAGGTCGCACATAAAGATCTCCTTACCACGTTACCATGGGACCCATAAATAGGTCATACATAAGATAACATAATTACAAAAAGATAGCAAACTTTGAATTATATGAAATATATTTCAGAGTCGATGGGAATGCCACAACCAAGACCAAATATTGATTTCCATCAATTTCAGTACCAACCAGAGAAACACAATTGGACATATCAAAACTTGTAACATGCTACATGAATGTCCAGATAGCAAGGATACCCAGAATAAGCTTTGAGCACAACAACCAATATCAAAAGATTAGTCTTCATTATTTTGCATTAATTGTCTTGCATGGATGTCCCAAAAAGAAGTATTGCCATATCCGGATCAAGGATAACATGCACACTATGCAACATCATAGCACTCAATAGGATAGATCATTTATGTATATCATCCAGAGCACAACTTTTTGGATCGCTGGTTTTGACATCAATGACAACAATGCTAAATCATATCAGCAACTTCTCAACAAAGGCCAAGTTAGGAATAAGTTGTTTGTAGAGGACCTTGAGTGGAAAATTTATGATACAACCTCCATTTGGCCACCTCAGTCCTTGAAAAAACTTGAATGGCAGCTAGTGGACATGAGGATGGAGAGATTAAGGGGCACCATATTTTGTATTTCTAGCACAATGTGTTTATCTTTGTGATTCAAATTATAGCTGAGTCTAAGATGTTGCCAAGATTTCCATGAAAAAGTTGCAAGGGTCCCATAATTCACTTAATACTTGAATACCTTTTTTGAAAAGATGTTTTGCTTTCATCCTGGGAATTTTGGCGAAGGGGTAGATTATTGTCTTGAATCAGACGATTCCACCAAATTGATGAGGTTGGGAAATTGAGTCTGTAACTGAAAGATTGATCAAACCAAGATAAATTTTGAGAGACCAGCTGTCATGCTTTCCATATGCAATTTATGGAGGTTGATCCATGGAGTTTGAAGTAGTGTGCTAGTAGAATCTTGTCACTCCAATGGATCGAGCTCCAAGCTTTGTCTGAGGTAGTTGTTTGGATATGATATCTAATTAGCACTTTCCAAGGGGCATTTCCATCCAAAGCTCTTCCAATCCATTTGGTAGAAAGACAAAATCCTTGAGTAAATGGGTCAATTATGCCCAAACCACCTTTCTCCTTAGGGAGGATGCAGTGAGACCAAGAAGTAACATGCCGTCCTTTTTTGTTTCCCCATTTGGACCAAGTAAAGTTATGAATTAGTTGGGTGAGCTGGTTGTAGCAGGGTTTGGAGGGCAACCAACAAGAGGAGGTATATACATGACTAGCTAGAAGGATTTTATTAGCCACCTGAATACACCTAGCCATTGAAAGAAAATGATTAGTCCAAGCCAGAAGTTTGGATTTGAATATGTTAAGGAATGGTCTCCACATCTCTTTCAAAGAGACTCCTAACCTAAAAGGAATGCCAAGGTACCGAGTTATAGTTCCGTGCTTGATTTTTTTCCATTCCTTAGGAATCCACGAAGGATGGGGGTTGGTTCTTGTCATAAAAAAATCAATTTTATGCATAGCTAACTTAGAGCCCAAAACATCACATTAGAAATCAAGGATATCTAGTAGATTAGTGATATCATCAGTTGAATTTTGAATGAATATCATGCTATCATCTACAAAATGAGAGTTTAGAGCCATGCAATTACCAGGGAGAGAGATGCCATGGATGAGTGAGTTGGATTGTGCATGTTGGAAGAGGTATCCGAGAGCATCCGCAGTGAGCACATAAAGAAATGGAGCAAGTGGACAACCTTGACGAATTGATTTTTGGAGGGGAAATTGAGGGGAGAGAGCTCCATTGATAGCCAATCTAGCATTAGCATCCATAAACAACATACGAACATGAGCACAAAAGTTAGGACCAAATCCCAACCATTGGAGCATCTTGAGGATGAAAGGCCATCTATGATCATATGCTTTATCAAAATCAAGTTTGAGGATCAAAGTGTCTTGAATTGTTTTTTGGGCCCATTCATTTGATTCCCAAGCAAGGATTAAATTATCAAGAATGAATCTGCCCCCTTGGAAACCAATTTTCTCAGGTCTAACAATTTCTTGTGTGATTGGTTTAATTCTTTTGGCAAGAGCTTTGGCAATGATCTTATAGGATGTGTTGAGAAGAGTGATGGGGCACCAACTGTTAACTGAGTCCTCTTGTTTCCCTTTAGGAATAATTTTAATCAACCTTTGATTAATAATCTCACCAAGGGATCTAGTTTCAATACCTTCCAAATAGACATTGTAAAAATATTCCCTTATATGGGGCCAAAGGGTGTCATAAAACTCCACAGGAAGACCATCTAAACCAAGACTCTTTTCCAAGGCCAAGTTATACATGGCTTCATCAATCTCCTCCAAGGAAAGGTTGTGGTCAAGGAATTTACTATAGTCCTATTGAATTTTCTAAGGAATATAGGTAGCAAGAGTGTCTTCCAGGATGGGAATTAGAGGGTCTTTAATTGAGTTATCCGTAAACAACTGTTTATAATGTTCAAAAAAGTTTTTCATGATAGTCTCATGGCTGGTTTGCAGCTCACCATCAACAAATTTAATGACAACAATATGTTCTTTTTTGTGTTTATGTTACATAAATTAGAAGAATAATTTGGTGCTTTTGTCCCCCTATTTGAGCCATTGCAATCGAGCCCTTAATTGGACACCTTTTCCCTTATAAGCATCTAGTTTTCAAAGCAAGTTTTCAGTATTAGCAATTTTTTGTTGCAAGGGAATGCTGTGATGATTATTGTCCAAACGTTTCCTATTCTAAACAAGCTTCCCTTTAAGTGATTTTTCAGTTCTTCGACGTTTGGCCACCTCTCTCCTACCAAATTCACGAAGGAACTAAGTGCAACGAGCAATAGTTCTTTCCCACCAGCAGATCCATCTATCCTCTTGGGGTTTAGGCTCAGCCTTCCAAATAGCAAGAAGACCATCAACACATTCTTGATGAGAAACATTTAGTTTATAGGGCATTTCCTTAGGAAGGGAGTTAGCTCCAAGAAGGGATAAGGTGGTAAAAATGGGAAGGTGGTCAAAGAGAGTGGAAAATAGGTCAAGATGGATGAGATAACCTTCAGAGGAATGAAGAATAGGTAGATTGGGAGAAATGTAGAATTTATCCAAATGGTCCATTTTCCTAAGAGACCCTTCCCAACAGTTGTTCCATGTGAACCAATGATGTACGTTAGAGTCCCTTTTACCCAAAAGTGGGTCATGAATGTCAAGAGAGTTTCGAGCAAGAGTCCATGCTTCAAACTCAGCCTGAGGTAACTTGGGAAAGCTATCCCAACTTCAATCAGCAACATGCTCTACCATATTGAAATCACCCCCAAGAACCCACTCAACTGTAGGTAGATTTATGTGAAGCCACTCCCACAAAAGCGCCCTTTGAGAAGAGGAGTTGGGGGAATATATGGAACAAAAAACCAAGAAGATTACCTTGAACCAAGGTTGTCACCCACACACAACAATTATTAGGATCAAATCCAAAGGCAGCAATTATTTTGGCAAGCCATGGGGCAAGACCCAAAACAACACCTCCAAAACCCTTGGGATGATGCATATGGAAGAAACAAGCATCGTTCCAAATTAAGGCTAATGTAGCTTCAAGACAAGATTGGTTGACCTTCACTTCTTGCAACATTAAGACATCTGTTTGATTGCTTAAATCAATATTTTTAACTTGATACTTACAAGATGGGATAGACAAGCCCCTAACATTCTAGGACTCAATATTGGAATTCATTGGGAGTCAAGAATTTCCTCATCTAAGAGGAGAGCATTAAATTGATTGGAGTCCAATAAGGTATGTGCATCTAAGGATCCATCTATAGGGGGTCTCTCTAGAGGATGATCTAGACCATTTTCTCGTAGGGTTGTCTAGTTGAGAGGAGGCACCCATGGGGTTAGAAGTGGGGGGGTTCTTAAGGATGCAATAGGCTAAGATTGTGTGGCTAAATGTTGGGCATTAGAGAGGGGAGGAATGGCTAGCTCCTTTCTCTTTTTGGGAAGTCTTTTCACAGCTGTAAGGATGTCCTTGAAGGAGTCCTTGTCTTGAGAGATTGATGAGGTTAGAGGGACAATAGGATTAGGTGGAGAGTCAAAGAGGGTGGGAGTGAATGAAGGAGGTTGTTGGGGGACGGATGGTGGAGAGATAGAATGAGCAATAGATGAAGGGAGCAGAGGATCAAAGGCATGGTCTTGAGGGGGGAAAGGTTTGTGATGTGGGAAGTCTCTAATAAGGTGTCCCTCTTTCTGGAAATAAAAATAGGTGTTGGGCTTATTCAGGTAGGTGATCCGCTAAGTGAACTCAAAACCAAGGCCAACCAGCTTGATAGAATCGGGGAGAGGCTGGGTTAAGTCCATTTCAATGTAGACTCTGGGGTGAACTTTCAAACAGGCCCATTTATCTAAGCTAGGTTTGCACCAAAAAACCCTACCTAATTGGGCAACAATATTATGAAGGTATGGACGAAAGGCTAGGTTAAGGAGGGGCATCTCCACCCACATTAGATATTTAATTTTAGAAATTCCTTCTGGGTGGAAACCAATATCCCAAGCTTGAAGGCAACAGGTTTGACCGCAGATTATCCACAAACCATAGTGAAGCGTTGCTCTAGCATGGTTTGGGTTCAAGAAAGTGCAAGAAACATACCCTCTTCCTAGGCCCCTGAAGGATTCTATTATCCACCCCTTTTGTTCCTAGTTTGTGCGTGTCCATTTGAAGAATTCTTGTTCAGTTAGGATACCTTTTAAGAAAAATAGTATAATTCATCTTGCTTTGTAATCTTCAATGACTTCAACTATTTCATTAGGGAATTTGAAGGTGATAGATTTACCTCTAGTGGCATCTTTGGATTGAGGTATTTGGTGGTTGTTCCCTTTTGGACGTGTGAAATGAGTGTGCTATTCTTTAATAGGGTCGAGGCTTACGTTTTGGGCCCCAACAATGCATGTCTCCAAGGTTTTTACATTGCCTAGCTGGCAAGCAAAACTGGGGCAAGCATGATGAGTCGCTTTTTGAGAAATAACCTCTGGCTCGTCCATCATAGTCTTTTATCATGCCTTTTTCTTCATAGCAGATCCACATGGGTTTAAAGTAGATTGGGACCCAACTATGGCTGATCTAGGCGTAGTGGAACCTAGAGATTTGACCGTTGTGGATGCAACAAGAGTTTGAGCATATAGGGTTTGAAACCGTATGAGGTTTTAGAGTGCTCTTTCCCCTTGATTTTTGAATTTCCTTTTGGGCCGACCTGCTTGAAGTTTATTTATTTATTATTAATATTAATATTTTTATAATTAAAATATTGTTTTTATTTATTCTAGTGTTGTAAAACACTATTTTTTAATATTAAAATTAAAGTTAATTTATTTGGATGGAGGAGAGGACATGAAAAATGAGTACAAAATTGTGAGGGATGATTAGGTAATTGATAAATAATCAAAGGTAAATGAAACAAGCTTGCTCCAAGTGTAAGGTTCTCGTAGGCAACATATAACATGATTATACAAGACGTTCATGAATGGGTTTTTATAATAGAATTTTCCAAAGTTGTTATAGGAAGGATTTTCATTATTGGACAATTTCTTCTCTTATTATTTTAATTTATTGGTTTTTTTTCTATTTTTTTAAATTTTCCTATTTTTAAAATTATTTTTTGATTTTTTTTCTTTTACTAAGTTGCTATTGCATTAGGCATAAAAATACGCACAATTTTCATTGGATCTTCTAGCTCTTGACCATCTAGCATAACCACCTTATATGTTATTGATCCATATTTAGCTCAGTGATGATATAAGGGCACAACCAATTAAGTTTGAATCTACCTTTCTTCTCATGATCTTGGTTGTTTTTTTATGATTTTTTTAAAAACAATATCACCAATTTCAAAGTATTTGAACTTAATGTATTTAGTATAACTTCTGCATAGCTTATTCTTATATGCTTGTAAGTGATTTAGAGCATGGAGCCTTTCTCATCAATAAGTTAAAGCTAATGAAGACATATAATCTTGTATTCTTCATCACCAATAAAATTCTACATGGAGATGCATACATAAGGTAACTCAATTTAAATTGGTAAGACTTCAATACCAAAGGTAGGGAATAAGGGGTTTCCCCCGTGTGTGTGTGAATATTGGTTTGATAAAACCATAAGGTAGGATAGATCTAAAGATACCAATATTGGCCTATAACATTAACTATATTTTTAATGTTTTTAATCATATTTTGTTGGAGACTTTGGCTTGGCCTATACCTTGGGGGTAGTATGGTGTAGACAATTTGCGTTGGATGTAAAATTTATCACCTAGCTCTTTGACTTCTCAATTTTTGAAGGACTTAACATTATTAGTAATGATGGTACAAAGGATTCTATAACATAAAATAAGGTGATTTAGGATGAACTTGGAGATTTGGGTATTTGTTACATAAATGAGAGGAATGACTTCAATCCAATTAGTGAAATATTCATAACAGTGGAGATGTATTTATCACCATTTGATGAAGAAGGATTAATATTACCAATGAGATCAAGCAATTGAGAAGGGCCATGGAATTGTAATGGGTTGCAATTATTAGGAAGGATCACAAATGAGCTTTCTATGTTTCTGACAAGATACACATTTATGCATGTATTAACAAGTGTCATTTCCCATGACAAGCTAATAAATTGTGTTATAAGAAGTTTCCTTTCCAAGACTATGCTACAAGTGTGTGCCCCAAGAATATCATTGTGGACTTCCTTGCTAGCCAAGGTGGCCTCATTTGAGTTTAAACAACATAATGGAGTCCTATCATAGCCCCCATGATACAAGGAGCTTCCAAGGAGAGTGAAATGCGAGGCTTTTTGGATAATTTTTTTATTCTAGTTACATGATAAATTAGATAATAAGGTTTTCTCATGAAGGTAGGTGTAAACATCATGATACCAAGGGGATTTGGGACCAACTATCTCACACGCCATATCATATTTTGGTACATCATATACTAGGATCAACAATTGTTCAACCAAGAATTAATAGTGTTGACTATCTATATCCATTGTTAGAAGAGAACCAATAGTGGCCATAACATCTAGATATTTTTTATTGATATGGAGAACCTATTGAAATTGAATATAACTAAAATACTACTTTAATTTGTCAACCATTCACTTGTAGGGGATGACTTTTTATCTTTTGTATGATATTCATCTTTAACTTGTGTGATTATCAACTGGGAATCACCATAGAATAACAAGTGTATAATATTCCATTGTATTGCTAACTTCACACCAAAGATGAGTGCTTAATTTTTTTACTATATTATTCGTACAAGGGAATCCAATTTTGAAGTGTTTTGGTATGATATCACTTTGTGTTGTAGGATTCCATACCCTAAGCCATGAGAGATAAAGGAACCACCAAAATATAATTTTTATTTTGGTAATCTTCAAGGGAGAGAATGAGCTCATTTCAAAAATCTATGATTAAAGGTTGGTATTCTAATAAAGGTTCTTTTTCTAGTTGATTTGAAAGAGCTTACCCCTTGATTTTTTATTTATTTTTATGTATTCAACATCAAATTCAATAACGTGACCCATTTTTCCATCCTTCCCATAAGAGCTATTTAGGATAAGAGGCATTTCAAAGGATTAATTTTAGCAACAAGTTGTGTTTTATTGTTGAGAATACAATGTCACAAATTTTGGGATACAAAAATGACAACTAAGCATGCTTTTTCTATGAGGGTGTAATTTATTTCATGAGCAACCAAAGTCCTACTTAGGTAATAGATTAATCTTTCTTTTCATTGATCATCATGTTGAGCTAGGAGAGATCCTAATGCAACTTGAGTGGTTGAAATATATAAAAAACAAAGGTCTTCCTAGAATAAGTGAGACAAGTACTAGGGGATTTTCAAGATATTGTTTGAGAAAATCAAATAATTTTTGAATTTTTTCATCCCAATACATTACTATATTCTTCTTTAACAAGTATGAGAATGGTAAAAATCTATTAGTAAGATATGATTTGCATCTATGAATGTCTTGGAGTTCACCTTGTGAACTACAAAGCTATTTAAGATTACTAGGAGAAGGCATCTCTATGATGGGTTTAAATTTGGTTGGATCTAATTCAATTATTATTATGGATACAATGAAACCCAAGAATTTTATAGATGTAAAACCAAACACACACTTTTTAGGATTTAGACAAACTTTGTATCTCTAAGTCTATCAAAATCCAACAAAATAGGATGTTCAACTCTAGTCTTTGACTTACCTGGTATTTCATCTATATATTCTTCAAAAATATCATGGAATATTACTTTGATAGGTTGCACAATAATTCATCAAGTTGAAAGGCATGATAGAAAAAGGTCCCCTAAGTGGTGAAGAACGGGTGGTGGGGTCTGCAAACCCCACCAAGGGGGGTGTGGTGGGAGGATATAGATACACCTCAAGTCAGCAACAAAGCCTAGGCGGTTGTGTAAGCCCCAACCCCACCAACCATATAGGACTTAGGTCCCGAAGGGTACCCACCGACTTGATGAAGGCCTTCCTTTCATCGGTAGTTGATCATATTGGCCTTAGGTCCCAAAGGGTAGGTCAGTCTCGAAGGGTGACAAAAATGGGTTTGTAGACCCCACGGTATTTTGTGTTGATCTTAAGGGTGCAATGTAGATGTGATTATATGCATAAAAATAATAACACTAAAGCAAGTAAGTGTTATGGAATACAAATAAGGGAATAAATCGATGTATTCTTGTTTAATAATGATGATGAGAGACAGTGAAATCATAAGAAATATCAATAAAAACTTTGAATTTTCCATGTAAACTTCGTAGATGTTGAAGGAATACCAACTAGATCATGATAAGGAAGAGAATAAATTAAATAATAATAAATATAACCCATTAAAAAATAAAGAATTACCAAGAGTTACATCCCCAAAGAGAATAATAAATTTTGAAGAGCTGACCTCTAAAAGGAAGCAAGGTAAGTGGGAATTTTTTTTTGTACCAATCTAAGTGGGCGAGATAGTGCAATTTTTTTAAACCATTAAACAAGTATAGTGAGAGATGAACATAAATTTAACATAAAAAAACATCCATGGGAGAGGGAATTTCATTCCTTGATCTTAAATCCATATTTATGTTGATATTGGGTAAAGGGAAGTCATCTTTAGGGTATGCCTTACTAATTTGTCCCAAAAATTTGTACACACTTTGATACTTGAGAGTTTATTGTTATCATGTATAGTATTTGATATCCACTCAAAATAGTTGGTGGGACAAATGAGTCCTACTTCCAAAAGCTTATGTAATTCATCCTTAATAAGAAGGGTCGCTTTTCTATAAATATTTATGATATTTTATTTTACTAGTTTTGCATTAGGATGTACAACTAGATGGGTCTAAACTAGAAATATTGGCATAAGACAAAGTGAAAAAATTGAAAATAATTTTAGCGAGAGAACAAGGATCTCATTTTCCTTAGGATTGAGTGTGATTGAAATCTTGATAGGTTTAGGATTCTCATCATTTCAAAAATTAACATCTGTAACTTCCCATACAAGCAATGTAGAACTATCTTGTAACTATTTTAATGTTGGGGGAAGGTTGAATCAATTGGTTGATAACACCTCATTTTTTTTGCACTATTAGACACGTCTTTATGTTTACTTTTATGGTCCAAAAGCAACTCAAAGAGGTTTTCACTAGAAGAGTAACACTTTTTTATTTTTCTTGTTTCTTTCTATTTTGTTGTCTTTATTGCTAAGGAAATATTCCTATTCCCTAATATAACATTGCATCAAGATTGATATCAAACCCCTTTTTTTCATCCCTTGATGAGATGTTATCCATCAATTCCATGGATTCTATAATTAATTTATCATTTTGAAACCAACCAAATAATGGATGATCTTGTTGGTCCCAAGAAATAAGATCGAGGTTCATTAGTTCAAAGTGTTGGGTTAGGAAAATGGTGTTGTTAAAGATATTGGTTGTTGAAAGATCATCGTAGAGACTATAAATAAATGCTATTTTTTCATTTGAGTTAGATGGATTTAAATGGAATCTTGGAAATATCATTAGTGTATTAGGTTTTCTCGTTAGGGGACATTTATCCTAGCCTCAAAGTTCCTATATTCTTATTCGTATCTCTTGATCATGGAGACCTAGGCCTTTCCCTCATATTTCATCATTTCATTCATCTTAATGGAAACATGATATTTATTACTTGTATAACAAGGTGCTAATCCAAATTCATAAATCCATGATCTATTGGAGCTCTTAATAGTTTCTTTTGCAAGGAAAATTGACCTGACAAATGTCATTGAGATAGACTAATATGAAGTTAAGGGATATGTACATGGAAATGGGGGATCAAGAGGGGGTGAAATGTGGCCAATTTATTTTAAATCAATAAAAAAAAAATCTTGGATCTATAATTGAAGATAGCCAATCTCAAAATTTGAAGATGTGACAAGAACAAGATATGGAGTGCTCAGAATCTAGTTTCTAAATTTTTTTTTTTTCAAAATGGTGGAGATTAAGAGTTTAAAATAGGGGGAGCACACAAAGTGCTCCTATTTTTTTTAAAAATATATAACATAGCATCTGATGTGCTCCCCCTAAAATATTATTTTTTAAAAAATATTTCACAAATTTCTTCAATAGAAAATTAGATAATATCAAGCAATTTATGCTTGAGTTTTTTGCTAAATTCCCAATAAATATATGATTTTTACCTAGTTTTCAAAGTAGACACATCTTGAAAAATTAAAAATTGAGTGTGCCTTGCACTAATTTTTTAAAAACTAATCAAAAGTCATTTTTTTGGAATGTGCATAGAATAGAGTCTAGAATGTAAAAGTATAATTTGTTACAAATTTGGATGAAAGGATAAAAATGACACTAAAAAATATTACACATAGGATTTTGGAAAAAAAAAAACACAAACACAAACACAAACAAAAGAAAGTGAAGATCAAAACCTTAATGTATGCAAAATGTAGAAAAAATTACATAGTTAGAGAGATAAGAGAGAGCTTGAAGTAAATGTGCAAATTTGATGGGGAGCATGTTCAACATTTAGTTATCTTCAATATTTCGTAGAAAACACATTTTTGGGTGTTGACATGCAAGTCCAACCCTTTGGGTTGGATGCCCAAGGCAAATACAACTCTAAGGTTTGGCAATATCCAATCCAAGTTAAAGCACAAACATGTTTTTTGTATGTAGAAAATAAAAAGAGGTCGAAAAGCATGTGCATGCTATGATTTTGGACCCACTTGCTCTATTATACCTTAATAATTGTGTATTCTCTAACATAGAAACAAACTTTTCATGGTTTTGAGAGATTATAATCATTGTTTGACTAATATAATACCTTTTATTCTTCTATTGACACAAAAGATTGAAATCACATATTTTTAAATTCAATTTGAAATTACTAATCATTATTTTCATGTTTTGAAGAATTTGAATAATTATTTTTGTGTTTTACATTTGAATTTGATAATTGTCATTCATTGTTTTAATGTTTTGTATTTGAATTTGATAGTTGTCAACCATTATTTTCATTATTTTGACTAATTGTATTAGATTGATATAGAATTCAACATATTACTAAGGAAGTTGACCAAAAAATCAAAGATTGGAGGAATGTAAAGCAGAGAATGGATGATACAACTTTGTGCAATTAAGAAATTGAATCCTAAAGTTGAAGGTCCATCCTCTTTTCCATCTCGATTTGATATTGAAAAAATTCCTCAAACATAGGTTTAATTTATTTAACCATAATAGTGGGGCTAGCATAATTGATTATATTTTAACATTTCATGATGCCTATTAGGACTCAAATTTTTGAATGTTTTTTTTTTCTTGAGTCTTTTCTTGTTTTACCCTTTATTGCCCTAGGTTTATAACTGATCTGAGATAACTAAAGGTTGGACCTTTGTGTTTTTGTTCCATCTTACCTTGTGTTGCCTTCCATTTTTACTTCAATCAATTATTCAAGTAAAAGAAAAATAAAAAATTAGCTAAGTGTTTTGTTAGAGCCCAACATGCTATTTGAAACTTGTTGAAAAGTATGGATGGGGACGAAACAATTATTTTTTATCATGAGTATTGTGTGTATGAAATATTGGATTAATTAAATAGAAATCAAACACATGTTAATAAGACATTAAATTGAAAAGCTGAAAAGAAACAGAACAATGCAAACCGTAGTCGCAGCTTCTCGAAACCGTCTTATCCTCCTCTATCTTCACCCGGCTGGGGACGCCCTTACGCAGCCATTCAGTCAGTCGGGTGTCTCGCCTCTACCCACAGAGCCCCAATCAGAACCATCAAACCCACCCACAGATAGCTACAAAGGGCCGCCTTCTCTATTAACCCTTTCGTAATGGGACCTATTCACCAATAGTATTTAAGTATTTAGGAACATCATTCTTTTAGGAAACCCTAATATTGGCTAAGATAAATCGAAGCCCTTTTAACTACTAGCTCACTCAACAAATCCAATTTAATCATATTTTCTGGATATTGCGAATCCTATGGCAACCCACGGCAATGTATCTTGTTTCTCACGCCACCTGTTAATTTAACAGCTGATCACTTTTGAAAATAATACCAAGGGGACTACAGCATGGTTATCCAGTTGGGGATTGTGAATAATACATCTGGATAAACCTAAACAAATTTCCTACAACTAAATTTACGCTAAGAAAGCCAAATTAAAAAGAATGAAAATAAAAAGAACTTTTATATGCCAGTGAAATTAAAGAAAAGCCATGAGAAGTACCTATATAATGACGCTTCTTTTTTTTTCTCTGCTTAGACTGCTCTTACTGGAAATTGTGGAATGTTTAACAGAATGTCTCAAAGAGATGTGATCTCAAAGAATACTGTTGATTGCAGGGTATGCGCAGGATGGGTTTGTTGAAAAGGCTTTTGAAACTTTCAAGCAAATGCAGAAACCAAGGATGTGATTTCATCCATTTCTCGGTAGCCAGCCTGCCGGGCGGGTCCAAGGAATCAACCAAGCATCCTTTGTGTCGTGCTTCTCATGCCCACCGGGGTTTCAGTTCATTTCTGTGCATCACGTACATATTACCATCTGCAGAGGTTCACTCTCCTTATGCCCTTATCATCCCAAAGCCAAAGAGAAATCAGTCAATCCCATGCCCACCTATTGGTTCGATTCGAGCCAGCCGCCGGATCAAAGTTCGTATCCATCGACCGACCGAAGCAACCCCGCATTTCCCTCACTTCTAACCTATTTGGATTCAAATCAAAAGCTTCAAACCGAACCTCTCAAGATATATCCGACTGAGTTAGCCAACCCCAGAGGCACTGGCACAAGACCCAGAGGCCTGTGAAGTGATGTAAGAATGATGTTCCTAAATACTTACATGAGTTGTTATAAGCTAACGCTTTGATTCGATATATCAAAACAAAATCAAAAAAGAGTTGTTATAAGTAGCTATTTGTGAGTCGCGAGGAAGGGCAGGCAAGGAGAACTTTCTACCGGTTGGAGCCTAACTCACTTCACCCTCGGTTGCCCTACTATTCTATGGAGGTATAGCCATCTGAGTTCAGAAGGAGATAACGAGGGCCTTCGAGCCCATAGAATTGTAGGGACCGGTTGAACGATAGACTAGCCAGCCAAACAACTATAGTAACTATCCAGCCAACCAGGGCATCCAGAGAAACTAATTTGGATCGACCTTCCATCCAGAATATATTCCGGGTAGCTCTCAGATCAACAGATCAGGCTCAACAAAATGACAGCTAAAGAACGAGATTCTAAATGCAAAACTAAGCTAGATGCAAAAGCTATGCTAAAATGAAAGATATTATTGTGATATCGAAACTGACATGAATGCAAATGCTGGTTGAGTTTATGCGTGCGTAAAGGAGTATACGAAGTGCGCAAATGTGAACGAGTATGCGTAGTGTAACCAAAAGCTTGGATTTACGCCAAAATTTATAGAGTTTTCGAATGGGTTTGATTGGCTGAATCGATCAACGGTCCGGATTAAGCTTGTTTGAACGGACGGCGGGAGATTTTCGAAAGTGGAAGAGAAAGATGGAAGGTTTTCCTTTTATTTCAATTTCGTCATTGAGTTTCGAAGGGAAACTTCCATTTCGAAATATGAGATAGAATTTGGAAGGGCGAGTTAGCGTGAGTTAGAAATTAAATAAAATAAATTTATTTAATTTAAAAGTGGAGATGAAAATAGAAACTTACATAATTAAATAACTCATATTTAATTATGTTTAAAATGAAATTAGAGTGAGGAATATTAAATAAGATATTTAATATTTAATTTAATTATGGGGTGAAGGGAATATTCTATTATTTAAATATTAAAAAAATATTTAAACTTTAGAACCAAATGATAATTAAATATAAATAAATTATAAAAATTTATTTAATTTAATCAGGCAGAGGGTAGAAATGTTAGTAATTAAATAAAATTATTTATTTAATTTAAGGTAGAAGAATTTAGAAGATGAACGATATAAATAAATAACTAAATTTATTTATATGTAGATGACATTAGAGGAATTAATTAAATAAATCATATTTAATTAATTAACAAGCTTAATCATGACCAATTTTAGACATATACATTTTGCCCCTCTTTGAAGTGATGTGTAAAACACATTGCTTCAAAGAAAATAAGATTTTTGCCCCTGATGTACTTTCGATATTCTTGCTGATGATGCCCCCTCGGGAGGTAAATCACGGATGAGAGGGAAAGTGGTTTAGCTCGCGACAGAAAAATAAATGCCCATTTTGAAAATAAAGTCACGTTTTACCCCTGTTTTGACCTTTAAGAGGTAAAAGGTTGAAATAGACAAGTCATTTGTACTGTTGAGTTTGGTGAAAATTGTAGCTGTGAAAGCGACATTGCGACATGGAGATTTCGTATCATCGCCACCGATTCGAATGATCACGTAGATATCAAAGGCCAGCTGCTTATGGACCACCGGTGAGTCGATCGATCCTCTTATGCTTTCAAATTTTTCTGTTTGAATAAAAAAATTTCATGTTTTCCGCGGTTTCTGTTTTAAGATTTTACGTTTGCGTGCATATAGCAATGTTTAGGCGCTTTCGAAAAAAATAGGCGCGCATATGGTAGAAACAAACGCACATAGGGCTTAGATTTAACATGTCAAAAAACCAATTTAGCGCATCTCGTAGAAACTAGCGCGCATATAGGGAAAATAGACGCGCATTGGGTACTTGTTTAAGCGCATAGGGTGAAAACAAGGGCACATATGGGATTGAGCGCATTCCGTAAAAAGAATGGCGCATCCAGTAAAATAGACAAAATGAATGTTCCGATGAGAATGATGATTTGTATTGTTTCCTTAGTCGATGGATAGGTAAATTGTCGTGTCATCATGCTGATATAGATAGAAATGATAGGAAAATCGAATGATTGATTGATAACCTTGCTTCCTAGAATAGAAAATAAAGAGTAGAGTTAAACTGATATGACTTCTGATAAATTTGCTTCCTGCGATAGAAAACAAATTGTAATTGATAGAAGAATAGATGTGATAGGATATCCAGCTTGATAGATTTGATTTGATTTGATTGATAGGACTGATAGTGTGATATGGGTCGTTGATTCGATGCATTGATATGAGTCATTGATATGGGTCTGATATAGTTCACTGATAGATATGAGTCGGATTTGAGGTTGTTTGAATATGTGATATGATTCTAATGGATGATCTTTGTAATGAAAAATAGGAGGTTTTCAAAAACCTCCAGATTAGAGAGCGACATTCAGCAAGATGGGATAGGATCCCTGAGCTGACCCCTGCTGACAGAGCATTGATTGATGCGTACGGTTTGAGACCCTTGTTGGCGATGCCGCTAATTAGGGTCAACAGAGGATTGCTAACAGCACTTGCAGAGATATGGCACTCGGAGCACAACACCTTTCACATGCCGACTGGTGAGGTGACAGTGACTCCCGAGGACGTGTACAGGATCCTAGGTATTCCAGTTGTCGGAGCCCTTGTGTATTACGATCACAAGGAGCTTGGGGGTACAGATGCCTTGAGGAGAGTGTACGGAGATGCGCAGATCGCCAGGTACTGGGTACCATGGGCAGACTTTCATGGATATCCAGCATTGCCAGCAGTTTTGGGTGCTTTCATCGGAGGTCTCCTTTGTCCGGATCGCCGGGCAAAGGGATTGTCAGTGGGCTAGGGCAGGATTCTAGAGCAGATGATACTACAGCCGAGGAGATATGCATGGGGGAGCTGCATGTTAGCTCATCTTTATCATGATTTGCACCAGGTGGTTTACAGAGGATCTTCCAGTTTATCTTGTGGGGTTACAGTGCTACAGATCTGGGCGTGGAAGCATTTCGTTGTGACGAGGCCGGCATGCCCCAGAGTGAGGCCACCAGGCAGGCCATATATCTATATGTATTCTGAGTTCCTTACCCAGCCCAAGCTGGGCAAGGTAGATTATTGGAGACGACTGCTAGACGACATAGATACAGTCATATGGCGACCATATTTGGATTGTGAACCATGGGCAACTGATGATATAGAGATGCCCTATGTATGTATTCTGCGGTTTCTGATAGGGATGACTCCCTTCATTTTGGAGAGATTTTTGGCATTGTGGGTGCAAAGGCAGTTCAGATTCACACAGGGGATGCCGCAGGGGGTTGCACATTACTCCCGGAGCAGAGATGAGGCCGGATGGGGGCCGTGTATTGTGTATCAGGCTGCCTATACAAAGTTCATGGCCTTAGCACCTGAGGCATGGGTTGACAGACGAGACATTGTGGATGCTGGGATGTCTGATGAGTATGCTTCCTATTTCCATACGCATCCATTCCCACGATTTACTAGCCCAGATGAGCCAGCACCGATTTTGGTAGTACCGCAGCCCGGGGCAGGTGGACAGGAGGATGTGGCCGGCGGTGAGCAGGGAACAGTGGGAGGAGAGGAGGTGGAGAGCGGAGAGGAGGAGGGATCAGATGATGATGATGATGGGGATGATGGCGGGGTGGGAGGACATGCACTGGGGAGGTCGGGGCGAGATATCCTAAGGGGCGTGTAGATTATGCGACGACCGAGGACAGGGATAGGGAGGCGGACAGTGATCCGTATGGCCTCCTCCTCGCAGCAGGGACAGGTAGCCACTCTTCAAGCTCAGGTGCAGACATTGCAAGGGCAGCAGGGTCAGCTACAGGGTCAGTTGTCGCAGGCACAGGCTTTTATTGTGCAGCTACAGGAACAGCTTGCATAGGCATAGGTACAGGCACAGGCACAGGCACAGGCACCTGCCCCAGACCCACGGTTAGCTCAGGTGATTACAGAGAGGGATGCATTCAGGCGACGGGCAATAGAGGCTGAGGGCGTGGCTCAGAGACTGATGGGCACTGTAGAGAGTGCGTCACTGGGAGATGCCATTGCAGAGGGTATGGAGATGGCTAGGGAGGCTGAGTACTATAGGGTGAGATATGAGGAGCTATGTCCTCTAGAGCGCAGAGAGCCATACCCGCGATCCCACAGTAGGACCCGAAGCAGATCACAGACACAGACCCAGAGCAGGGGAGTGACAGGGCCACGACAGGACCCAGATGCAGGCACTAGTGGCAGACCACCTCCCTCCAGACCAGCACCATCAGGAGCATCGACCAGTTAGACTTTATGATGTATGAGATTTTTGGAGCATGTATATGCCATTTCTGATCACATTTGATGTATTGGACATTGTAGTTTTATTAGACATTTGGACATTTGTATCATTTTTGATGAGTGATGATATGCAGCGGCGATGATTATTTTGATGATGATGTGATGTGCATTTATGATGTGATGATATGATATGCATTTATGTCTATGTGTTTGTGGAGATTTGATGATATGTAGGATGATTTGATTATGATATTTTATTATGATTATGATTTGATGATATGTACTAATGATGTCATGCAGATGAATTGCCTATGATGTGTATTTTTTGGATTTTGTAATGCAAAAAGATGTAACATAAATGTTGTGCTTCAGTTTATGAAATGATGTGATGTGAAATGTCATGAGTGGATAAAATGTTATGGTATAAAATGATATAATAATAATAATGATGATGTGAATAGATAGATGATAATGTGATGAAATATAATGATATGTGATTGGACTAAATGGATAAATGAAATGATAAGTGAGATATGAAATGCTAGATGGAGTTGTTAAATGATATGATATGAAATGTTAAATGGAATTGTTAAATGATAATGCAATACGAAATGAGAATGATAAATGCCATATTAAATAATAATGATAATGATGATATTAAATGATAATGATAATGATGATATTAAATGATGATGATAATGATGATATTAAATGATGATGATTATGATGATATTAAATGATAATGATAATGATGATATTAAATGATGATGATAAAATGATATTAAATGATAATGATAATGATGATATTAAATGATAATGATAAAATGATACTGTGATGGTGAGATTGGAAAAACATAAATGATAATGAAGTGAAATGCGAATGGAATGATAATGGGTATGAAATGATAAATGGAAAAATAAAATATGATAATGAATAATGACGATGGTAATGGAACTAATCTGAATGAAATAATGTAAAAGATGAAATGAAAATGGATACAAAATGATAATGATATGAAACGAAATTGTTAAATGATAATGAAATAATGTATGAAATAAAATGATAAATGATATGGAATGATAACAAGCATGAAATGAATTGCCAATAAAATATTGATGAAATAATGGAGATGTGACTAACATGAAATGATGAAATGGATGCAATAATGAAACTAATAATAAATGATATGAAATGCACCTAATGAGATGATACTGATACTGAAATAACAATGGGTGCAATAATGAAGCGATAATGCTAATGATGATAAAATGATAATGAAGATGAAATGATAATGGAAATGCAATGATAATGATACAAATGTTTGCATTGTCCTCCACAAATAGTCCAAAAAGATGATAGCCATTGACCTTTCGAAAACTCGCGATGCAAATCCAATATGCAGTTATGTACAATGACTTAAAATAAAAATGCAACTAAAATAAAACCGACCATTTTGTTGAGCCATTTAGTGAACCTGCTTAAGTCATCATAGAACGTTTGAAAATGTTGGAAGTATGTACAAGCATCAGAGGGGGAATTAGCACCAATGATGACCTGAGTACAACTTTCATGATTTTTAATATAGCAAGTGAATACAAGCATCTAGGTATAATTGAACCAGGATGACCTGAGTATTTCTTGCATTAACAGACAAAGACTAACCATTATCTGATGCAAATTTGGAACTGTCATCAATGATTAATTTTGGAAATCATGTCTCGTGACAGACTTGCAACAGATAAATGATTAACCTCAAAACAACAGACAAAGAAAAAATCATCCTCTTTCCTTGCCACTCTAGTTCAGTACATCATCGAGTGTGCTCTAGAGAAATGATGTCGAAAAATAAACAACCATTGTTCAACAAATGAAATACTGTGATTCCAAACATTATTTCAGATTAGAGATCATCCAGATATGAGTCGTGGTAAGGTACACAACTGAAAGCCACTGTGATATGGATCAATGGTTGGTTGTTTTGTTTTGCGTGATTGGTTTCGATGTCATTGTCTTACTGTGTTGGGAAGATCTGAAAGTTGATTGCCCCCAGTATGCCCAAATTTGCCCTTGGTATTCAACACAACATGTTGAAATGAATATGTACAATAATCAAGCCATGGTAAGACGTTATCGCTCAAGGAAAATGATGGCATAGTGCTGGCGTGACTCTAAGATGATGGAAAAGATGCATGAAAAACGAAGGCAAAGTAGCTACGTGCAGAATGTGAACTAATAGATGGAGAGCTACAAATAGCGTCTGTTTGCCAGATTTTCACTATTTGTTTTTATTGCATTTTTCTTGTCAATAGACTACCTGCTTGCCAGGTTTTCACCCTATGACGGTTTTTTTTTTTTTGATTGTGTCTTTTTCCTCATTTTTGATTTCTTCAGACTTTTCTGATTTTTGATTTCTTCAGGATTCTTTTCTAAATTTTTGGATTTTTCGTGACTTTTCTGATTTTTTTTTTGGATTTCTTCAGACTTTTTCGATTTTTTTGACTTTTTTAGACTTTTTCTGATTTTTTGATTTCTTCAGGACTTTTTCATTTTTGATTTCTTCGTGACTTTTTCCGATTTTTTTTGGATTTTCAGACTTTTTTTGATTTTTTTGTGATTTCTTCAGACTTTTTTCCGATTTTGATTTCTTCAGACTTTTCTGATTTTTTGGATTTTTTCAGACTTTTTTTTTTTGGATTTCAGACTTTTCCATTTTTTGGATTTCTTCAGGACTTTTTCTGGGATTTTTGGATTTTCGTGATTTTTTCCTGATTTTTTTTTGGATTTTTCAGACTTTTTCTGGTTTTTTTTTTTTTTTGGATTTCTTCGTGACTTTTCGATTTTTTTGGATTTCTTCAGACTTTTTCTAATTTTTTTCGATTTCTTCAGACTTTTTTTCTATTTTTTTTTTTTTGACTTCTTCAGGAATTTTTCTGATTTTTTTTTTTTGGATTTCTTTAGGAATTTTTCTAATTTTTTTGGTAACCGCCTTAGACGTAATACTTTTTCAGATGCATGCTGTTGATAGGTTCATCAAACAGGTCCCCTTCTGGTGTTGATAGCTTGTAGGCTCTTGAACCATAGACTGCGATAACCACATAAGGACCTAGCCAATTTGGCTGGAACTTTCCTTTCTTCTCTCTGTCTTGTTGATTGCGTGGATTCTCCTTCAGAACAAGATCACCCACTTGAAAGGTACGTGGATTTACTTTGTGGTTGTAGCTGCGAGACATCATTTGTTGATATGCTTTTAGATGATCAGTTGCTCTTTGTCTCTTCTCATCTAAGAGTTCCAGTTCTTGGAGTCGGGAAACTCAGTATTCATCATCTGTTGTAAGGCCTTTTAATGATACTTTGAGTGAGGGAATCTCCACTTCTAAGGGCAATATGGCCTCTGCTCCATAGACAAGAGCGAATGGTGTTGCTCCTATTGGTGTGCGGACACTGGTTCGATATGCCCATAGAGCAGGATTGAGCTGAACGTGCCAATCCTTCCCTGAAGTATTTACAGTCTTCTTCAAGATTTTCAATATTGTTTTATTTGAGGCCTCTGCTTGGCCATTCCCTTGTGGATAGTAAGGTGTTGAGTATCTATGTTGTATGTGAAATCTTTCACAAAGTTCATCAACATCCTGATTTTTGAATGGTCGTCCATTATCTGTAATAATGGAGTTGGGAATGCCATACCAACAAATGATATAGTTGAGTATGAATGATGATATTTGTTTGCCGGTGACTTTAGTAAGAGGGACTGCCTCAATCCACTTAGTAAAATATTTTGTTGCTGTGATGATGAATTTATGTCCATTTGATGAAGACAGATGAATTTTGCCCACTAGATCTAACCCCCATTGAGAAAATGGCCAGGTTGGTGTGAACAGTTGTAGTTCCTGTGCCAGAGCATGAATGAGATTCCCATGAATCTGACATTTTGAGCATGTTTTCACGAAAGTGAATGATTCTCTCTCCATTGTAGGCCAGTAGTAACCCATTCTAATTAATTTCTTAGATAAGGTCAGTCCACTTGAATGAGTACCACAGATACCACCATGAACTTCTTGTAAAGCTTTGTTAGATTCCTCGCATTCAAGACATCGGATTAAAGTACCATCAAGACTATGGCGATAAAGGGTGTCAACGATGAGGGTATAGCGAGCGGATTGACGGATAAAGTTGCGTCTTTGGTTACGGGATAAATCGGGTGGTAAGATGTCGTCTTTGAGGTAGGCATAAATTTTTCCGTACCAAGGCGAGCCGGATCCTACTAAATGACAAATGATTTGGCTTTCAGGTGTGTCATAGGAAGGTGTAAATGATTGTTCCACCAGAAATTCATAGCGATTTTGAGTTTCTAGGACCTGTAACAATGATGCAATTGTAGCCGTCAACTGCTTTATTATCAAGCCTTGGAATTTGTGTGAACTTAATGTCCACAAAGTATTTCTTGAAGTCATCCACCATTTTTTTATATGGTAACAGTTTCTCATCTTTAGTTTGATAGTCATCATTGATTTGACAAATGACCAACTGTGAGTCACCATACACCTGTAATTCTGTGATTCTCCATTCCAGTGCTATCTTGAGTCCAGTAATTAATGCTTCATATTCAGCTATGTTGTTGGTGCATGGAAACATTAGCCTATATGATCGAGGGATGGTATGTCCTTGAGGGGTGACAAAAAGTATGCCTGCCCCCGATCCATGTTGAGTGAAAGAACCATCAAAGTATAGTGTCCACGTTTGTTTAGATTCTGCAGTGAATACATCAGTATCTGGAAATTCAATGTGCAAGGGATGATCTGCTTGTAGTGGTGCCTCTGCTAGTTGATCAACTATAACTTGTCCTTTGATGGCCTTGCGATCAACATAATGTATGTCAAACTCACTTAGAATCATGACCCACTTTGCTAACCTTCCTGTCAATGATGCTTTGCTTAACAAATACTTGAGTGGATCAATCTTGGAAACCGGATTTATTGTATGGGTTAGCATGTAATGCCGAAACTTTTGTGAAGCAAAAACTACTGCCAGACAAGCTTTCTCAATAGAAGTGTAATTGAGCTCATGACTTGTTAATGTTCTACTGATGTAGTAGATTGCACGTTCCTTTCCTGTAGAGTCTTCTTGTGCGAGCAGTGCCCCCAGGGATGTCTCGGTTGCAACAATGTATAAAATGAGTGGTTTGTCTGGATTTGGTGATACGAGAACTGGTGGAGTCATTAGATATTCTTTGATTTTCTGAAAAGCCAATTCACATTTGTCATCCCACTTGAAAGGAACATTTTTATGTAGTAGATGTGTGAAAGGTAAACTTTTGTCGGCCAATTATGCAATGAACCTTCGTATAGATTGAAGTCGTCCTTGCAGTGATCTTAACTGACCGATGTTCTTTGGTGGAGGCATTTCCATGATTGCTTGTACTTTTGCAGGATCTACTTCAATTCCCTTTTTTGACACGATGTATCCCAAGAGTTTTCCCGATTTGACCCCAAAAACACATTTCTTCAGGTTAAGACGAACTTTGAATTTTTCTAATCTTGCAAATATTTTGGACAATACTTCAAGATGTCCTTCTCTGGTGTATGATTTTGCTAGTATGTCATCCACATAATCTTCCATGAAGATATGCATCATGTCATGAAAGATTGTAGTCATGGCTCTTTGGTAGGTAGCCCCAGCATTCTTCAGACCGAAAGGCATGACGTTCCAACAATAAGTCCCCCATGGACATGTGAAAGCTATTTTCTCTTGATCTTCAGGTGCAATCTTGATTTGGTTATATCCAGAAAAACCATCCATTAATGAATACATGGCATGGCCAGCTGTCAGATCAACTATGGTGTCAATATTTGGTAATGGGAAATCATCCTTAGGACATGCTTTGTTGAGATCTCTGAAATTTGTGCATATTCTGACAGTTTTATCTAGTTTGGATACAGGTACAATGTTGGAGATCCATTCTGCATAGTCGATTGGTCTGATGAAGCCCACATCAAGAAGTTTTCTTAGCTCTTCTTTAACTAATAATGCAACATGAGGGTGCATCTTTCTGAGTTTTTGTTTTACCGGCTTGGCCCCTGATTTGATAGACAAATGATGCATGATAAGATCAGGATCAAGACCAGGCATGTCAGCGTAAGACCACGCAAAATTGACTTGGTTTGCTTTCAGGAATTCCATAAACTCTGGTATTTCTTGCTCTATCATTGATGCAGCTAACTGTAAAATTCTTGGTTTGTCAGAAGTTTTAAGATCGACAGCATTTGTAGGCTCAATCAAAATAGGCGATCGTTCATGGTAGTGCTCTGGAAGAGTGTCAAGAGTCCCATCATCAGGTGCCTCAAAGAGGTTTTCACCATCTGATACGCTCTTTATTTTATCTTTTGTTTGATCTAATACTACCAGATTCTGGTTTTCACCATTAGATCTTTCTTTTTTGTTTTTATTTTTGCAGCTGGGAAACTTGACACTCTCCTGATCAAACTTTATGTCGAAAATCACTGGTGGAACAATCATTTGTATCTTCTACGGAAAGGAAGTTTACAATAGCTTCATCACTTGGAAACATGGGTATGTTAATAGATTCTGTAAAATCCCAATCAATGAGGTCAGGACGGATTAAAGGTAGAGGATCATCAGGTTGTGTGAGATCGGCTATAGTTAAGGTCATAACAGAGTGGTCTGTAGGATCCGAGGTATGAGGTGGATCAATGATGATACTGTCCTCATGATAGTCTTGTTCGTTTAGATCTAATTCAGTATTACTAGAATCATAGTCAATTTGTGGTTCAGATTCTTGTGGTTGGGATCCTGAACCTTGTCCTTCAATTAGAGTTGGGGCATATTGGTGTATTACATCAACCTCTTTATCCCTCCAGAACTCATTATTGTAAATGGTGTCCCATTCATATTCAGCAGAGTCTGTGTCAGAATTGTTGTCTAGGAAGTTCTGAATTGTTATTAAACATGCCTCTTGTGAATTTGAGCCTTCTTGCAATGTGAAGACAGTGCCATGTTTGGATTTGCTTTCTTTAGAGTGAGTATCATAACCCAACCCAATTTTCTCTTTTGCAGTGAGTCCACGGAGATGAATGGGTTCAACTACTCCTTCCTTCCTTTTTCTGATAGGTCCTTCATCATAACCCATCTTCTGCATGATTGAATATCCTTTTCCATATTTTTCTGTGGGTAATTTGACATTAGAGACTGCTTCATCTTCATCTTTATAGAGCCAATTTAGAATTTCCGTGTCCTCAGGATTTTCCATGGGGAATTTTTCTTTGATGAATTGCCCATTAAATTTTGTGATTGGCTCTATGGGTGTTTGCTTTGATGTTGATGCTGCTGATATTTGATGTTCCCTGATAGATGGTTGTCCATGCGATCGAGGTGATGTAGGTAAATTGACAAGACAAAGAGAGTATTCTCCCACTCCATAATCCTTGAATTTCATCTTTTTGTCAAAACTATTGGTCAATTGACTGATTTGTGTGTCAATCTTTAGGGAAGTACTAGCATGAGCTTCTCGATTATTAGGGACCAAAGTATCTTGACTGGCCTTCATGTTGGCACAAGTTTGAATGTTGGAATTATCAGCAGGTATCGTGATTTCTTGTCCATCATAAGGAAACTTGAGACATTGATGGTAAGTTGATGGGACAGCTTGCATTTCATGGATCCAAGGACGACCCAACAAGATGTTATATGCCAGATCACGGTCCAGTACTTGACAAAAAGTATTCTTTATAACAGGGCCCACTCTGATCGGCAGCATGATTAGACCTTTGGATGCTCTTTCTTCATCATCATAAGCCTTTATGGTAATCTTTCTTCTAAAATTAATGGAGTCTTCAGAAAATCCTAAGGCTTTGACCAGCTTCAAGGTACAAATGTTCAAACCAGCACCTCCATCTATTAGAACCCGTCTGATGCGAAACTTGTTAACCATGACTTCTAAGTACAAAGAGGAGTTATGGGGATGAGTTATGGAAACGTCATCTTTATCAGAGAATGAAAGACAAGTGGGTGAGGAAAAATGTCCTACCATGGCTTGAAATTGATTTACATCCAGTTCAGTAGATACATTAGTTTCAACGAGGGCTTTGTCTAGAATTTCCTTATGGGCTGGGGAAATATTTAATAGTTCCAGAATGGAAATTTGAGCTGGGGTTTTTCGAAGTTGGTTAACCAAATCGTATTTATGTTGAGGCAGAGGTTCAGTGGATTTTGAAGAGGTGCCCTTTAAGACAATTTTGGCTTGCGCTCTTATTGTTGTGTTGACTTCTCTATATTCCACCTTCTTGTTGACTTTAATGACATTTACCCACTCGTCGTCTGCGTAGAGATGGTTGATTATATGATCATCATTGATATGATTCACATTTTTTTCAGAAGATTCACCCTTTTGATAATTAGGCAATGGATTGCGGAATGCTTGGTGATCTGCGTTGGTTTGTTGATTTCCTTCTATTGTGACAATGTCATTGTCGATTAAGTCTTGAATTACATTCTTCAAGGCTTGGTAGTTGTTTGTGCGATGACCTTTACATTGATGATAATCACAATAATATGCCTCATTCCATGATGGAGGCTTTACACTGGGTTCATAGTTCCGTTGAGGCGGTAAAATAATGAGATTTTTGGCCATCAATTCTTTGAATGCGGATTCTACGGATTGACCCAATGGAGTAAAAGTTCTTCTATTCGAGAAGAATGAAAATATTTGTGGATTTGAATTCGAGGTATTCCCTAAGGCATTTTGATTGTTATTGGTTCCTCGATAACCCTGGTTGTTGGAAGTCCCTTGGGTGGGAGTAGAATTTTGATTTGTATTGTTCTTTTGAGGAGGAGGATTATTTCCGTGATTTGCAATCGAGTTGACGTTGTTGTTGCGAGAGTTTGGAGTAGTGAGGACAAATGGCTTGGTTGAAGCATGATTTGCATCCACAACACCATCATTCACCATATTTTTGTTGCGAGTCCAAAATTTGGATTTGTCTTGATTATTATGATGGTTGGATGAGCTAGGATTTTCTTTGTCATGTTTTATTATGCCTCTTTTGACCAAAGCATTTTCAATGGTTAAGGCATCTTCAATCATTTTCTCAAAAGAAGAAGGACAATGTAAGTTCAAGTGATAGCTCATTTCCGAATTTAAACTGTTGATGAAAGTAACCATCTTTTCTTTCTCGGGGACAGGACGTGGATATCTGGCAAACATTCTTCTCCATCTCTGAAGAAACGTAATGAAAGGTTCACCAGGTTTCTGTGCAACTTTACAAAGATCTATCATGGTGATTTGATGTTGTATGTTGTAAGTATATTGTGATATGAATAAATTGATCAATTCTTCAAATGTTCTGACGGGAGGTGTGATCTTGGATAACCATTCCATAGAGTGTACTCTGAGACTCCTAGGAAACAGTCGCATCAAGTAAGTATCTTCGTGAGCGAATTCCAATGTCAGGTTTCTGAAGTCTCTGACGTGATCGATTGGATCTGTTTTCCCGTTATAGCGATCAAATTTTGGCATTTCACAATACTTGGGAAAAGGAATCATGTTTAAACTTTTGTCAAACGGATAAGGAAAAATGTCCTCGAGCGTGTATTTCTTTGTGGTTGTTCCCCCTTGTAATTCTCTAACTTGTCCTTGAAGTGCCTTGATTTGTTGGGTCAAGGCACTAAGATCTGAAAGGGGTGTCTCTTCAGGTTTATTTTTCAAGTTTTCAGTGTCAAAGTCGTGAGGTAATTTAGCCCCTTGTTCGGCTAGATAGCGAAAATATTTTTCCTTATCTCGCTGCAAGATCTTTTCAATGACTTTATGGAATTTTGGATCTTGTTCAGCTTCTCTAAGATGTTCCTCATCTTGTTCCTCATCACTGTCCATTGGTGCTTTATCCATGTCTTTGTATTGATGGAACGAATTTTCTTCTCTATTGTCCATGTTTTCGTTAAAAAGTGGATTTTGATTTATGCTGAGAAGGGGATTACTACTTTCTCCTTCCTCTTGAGTTTTTTGAATATGACTTTCTTTTTGGATTGTATCCTTCAGTTTATTGTTTTGAGACCTTGTGGAGATAGGCATATGTTTTTGGAATTTTTTTCTAAACTGATCCTAGTTTTTGACAAAGTGCGATGGTAATGATATCTTGATCCGATAAGATATGAAATCTTATGATATGATCAAGGATACTTCTAATTTATTGGTTGTGGCTTCCAAGTTTGATGAAGGATTTCAGAATCCTGTTGGGGAAGTTGAACCAAAAACTAAAAAGCTGTTTTGAGAGATGCACTTTTAAAATTTTGATCTTTGTTTTCAAAGAAAGGTTCCAAAAATCAATGAAGAATTTGATTGGGGTGTGAAGGATACTCTATGGAAGGTTGGGGTATGTTGTCAAATTCAAGAGGTTGGTTATGATTATGCCGTTGGGACAGAGCTAATCTCTGATAATAAGCTCGGGAATCTAATGGATCTACAGCATACTCATCAGTGAATCCTCTAACAAAATCCTGATATCTGTGAAGAAATCTTTGATAGTGAAGCAAAACTCGTCGACTTTTGTACAAGAATTTTCTCTTCTGTAGTGTTTTCTTGTATCCTAATGGTTTCTTGGGTTTTCTGATCCTTTTAGACAATGACTTCTTGGTAAATTTTGTTGACTTCCAATCTCTAAGCATGAGAAAAAGGTATTTGGGAATGTTTTTGAAGCGATGATATGAAAATCTCTTAAGTGGCTTTCAGTTGTTCTTCATGTTCCTTTTGGATGATTTCTTTATCTGAATTAATGTAAAGGAAGACACAACAAACATTTTTGAAAATAGTTGTTCTTAAAGCCCTATACTAACATTGAAGTGTTTGATCAAGAAATGTTTTTCATCAAATGTTTTCATAGGTTTTCCACATGAAAAATAGTTCAGACAGACTCACTCTTAAATGCTCAAGTAGGTCACTCTAATAATCAGCAGCCCACATCTTAAAACTGCGTCGACTCACATAGCCGTGTCACCCCCGAAGGGGCACCCGTGTTTTTGTCTTTTCCAGGCACGTACTCAGAGTTACGGAAGTGGATACCGGATCCCCTGAGCAAACGGTCCTTGGCAGTTATATGGTGAGTGTCTTGGGGGAAGATTCTTCCCTCCCCTTGCATTGTGATTATCAGAATGTTTGGCAACTGACTCGGCTGGCTACTACACTAGGTTCGTAGTAAGGATTTCCGTTCGGTGCGGCAATCATAAACTCCCTCAGGAGACCTCCCAACCTTTAGAACAAAGGCTTTGGGGATGGTTATCTTGCACACTACCGGCAAAAGAGGGTTTCCCCAGATTTGCTTTAAATTTTATAGTGGGGTGGAATAGCCTAGCTTTGGCTTGAACCCACTTGAGTCGTTCCCGTAGGGTGAGTACTTTTTCCCACTACGGCAGGCTCTCTAAAGGATGTAATTGAAATAATAACATTGCATGAAATTAAAAGGCAAGTCTGGTATTCTGATCACCCAGTTAAGGGGAGAGCATAGACCTATTGCCACAATCAAAGTAAGCAGATGCTCTTTTTAAAATCCAAATAACAATGAGCTAATCTAAGTGAAGATATTGCTTCACCAAAAATAGATTGTTCAATTTTAACTGCAAAATTCATTGTTTGGTGACTATCCTAGATTGCTTCATTTTATCCAGATGTGGCTACCCTAGGATTGCTTCATTTTAAAACCTTTAGGAAAAGAAACAGAATTCTATCTGCGGAATGCGTCAGACTCAGAATTCTGTGATTTTGTTACAGACTATATGCGCCTGAACAGAAGCTGTATGCGCCGAAACATTTATGCACCTAAACAGAGACTGTATGCGCCGAAACATATATGCGCCATAACAGAGACTATATGCGCCAAAACAGAGACAATATGCGCCTAAACAAAAGCTAGATGCGCCCGAATAGACACTATAAGCGCCTAAACAGAGACTGGATGCACCCTAAGAAAATGTCAAAATAATTACTGTGCATGCAGGAAGGAAATTATATGCGTGCAAACATTTACTCTATGCGCTTAAACAAACAGTCACTATATGCGCTTTAACAGTCACAAGATGCGCTTTTATAGTTACAGGATGCGCCATAACAGTTACGGGATGCGCGCTAACAGTTACAGGATGCGCGTCAAAATTCTGTAAAACAAAAAGTTAAATTTTCCGTATGCGCGTCAGAATTTTTTGAATGCGCCTAAACGCAGAATTTTTTGAAAAGCCGATTCCAAAAGCCGAAACTGTCAAAACAAATTTACAGAAATCGTTAATTTCGTGGGTTCGGGCCCCACGGTGGGCGCCATTTTATGTGTGTATGAAATATTGGATTAATTAAATAGAAATCAAACACATGTTAATAAGACATTAAATCGAAAAGCTGAAAAGAAACCGAACAATGCAAACCGTAGTCGCAGCTTCTCGAAACCGTCTTATCCTCCTCTATCTTCAGCGTTTCGTTGTTTTCCGGGTAGCTCTCAGATCAACAGATCAGGCTCAACAAAATGACAGCTAAAGAACGAGATTCTAAATGCAAAACTAAGCTAGATGCAAAAGCTATGCTAAAATGAAAGATATTACTGTGATATCGAAACTAACATGAATGCAAATGCTGGTTGAGTTTATGCGTGCGTAAAGGAGTACACGAAGTGCGCAAATGTGAACGAGTATGCGTAGTGTAACCAAAAGCTTGGATTTACGCCAGAATTTATAGAGTTTTCGAATGGGTTTGATTGGCTGAATCGATCGACGGTCCGGATTAAGCTTGTTCGAATGGACGGCGGGAGATTTTCGAAAGTGGAAGAGAAAGATGGAAGGTTTCCCTTTTATTTCAATTTCGTCATTGAGTTTTGAAGGGAAACTTCCATTTCGAAAGATGAGATAGAATTTGGAAGGGTGAGTTAGCGTGAGTTAGAAATTAAATAAAATAAATTTATTTAATTTAAAAGTGGAAATGAAAATAGAAACTTACATAATTAAATAACTCATATTTAATTATGTTTAAAATGAAATTAGAGTGAGGAATATTAAATAAGATATTTAATATTTAATTTAATTATGGGGTGAAGGGAATATTCTATTATTTAAATATTAAAAAAATATTTAAACTTTAGAACCAAATGATAATTAAATATAAATAAATTATAAAAATTTATTTAATTTAATCAGGCGAAGGGTAGAAATGTTAGTAATTAAATAAAATTATTTATTTAATTTAAGGTAGAAGAATTTAGAAGATGAACGATATAAATAAATAACTAAATTTATTTATATGTAGATGACATTAGAGGAATTAATTAAATAAATCATATTTAATTAATTAACAAGCTTAATCATGACCAATTTTAGACATATACAAGTATCACCACATATATATTTTTTGTAATTATTTATACATTATCAGCTTTGGCAAGTTTAAACATTGCAGTATTGATCTATTTGTTCAAATTAGAATTTTGGGGCCCTTCACACTTAAGGCTTAGCGAGAAAAGAAATATTACGAAGTTTCCAATGAAATTTAAGGAGTCTCCACATGCCATCTTGGCCCAATGTAGTGAACATGACAAAACTAACACATTATTCCCATTGCACCATTGGTTGAAATAAGTGAGTCATCAATAGGTGGATCTAATGAATAAAGGAAAAGAGAAATGCACATAGTTGCTTCCCTTGGAAAAGTGTCACCTTAGTGCATAATTTAGAAGATGGTGATATTGACATTTACAAAGTGTTGCACCATTGGCCAAAACAAATGAGTCAACAATTATATGGGCCTTACATGAGAAACAAGTGGAATCTCCATGCTCCTTTGGAATACAATAATTAAGTTGTGATTGTTGAGGATCTGGTTTAAGTTATGAACCTTCTCCAAATAAAGCAGGAGGGAGCTCATGATAAAGATGAAAGGTGCCAATATGATTTTAAAATGAATTCCAAGGGTTTTGGCACAAAATAAAATGATGTTGTGCATATGTTTAATTTAATGGTGACTTTTAATCCTCTTGACCTACCATGATTGCGTCACCCATGTACCTAATGTTATTGTAGATGTTCCTTTTAAATCTTAAGCATTCATTTTGGGTGGGAGAGTCTTGTAGGCCATTGATTTTGTTTGGTGCTATAGTGTGATAGCTAGGGTTTCACTCACGAGGTATTTTGGTTTGGATTCAATCTCATTTTTGGAGGGGTGAAGGATCTCTCAATACAAGTAGTGTTAGGAACTCCCATAGTTTCTATCATCAATTTTTATTTGTAGAAAGGTATTAAAAGGGGCATAGTGTTTTAAGGTGCTATGGAAAAGCGTATATGTATATGTAATATCTCCATGATCATAGGTACAAGTTTAGGGTGTCTCAGAATATCATTGGTTTTCCCTTCAACTTGTTTGGTGAGCTATGAATGCAAATTTTATGGCAACACTTTAAAATATTTATAATCCTTGTAACAATCTTTCAATATTTACATATGGAATTGTACTATTTAATTGTGGATAAATAATCATGTTTTCTTTGTAATACTCTCATGTGATCCATTATTATGCTTAGATAAACGTTCCATATTTTCCCCTTTATTTTGTTTCTTCACTTGACTTTGTTACCCATGTATAGGCATTGATCTAGGTTTAATCGAGATCAATCAAATTAAACCAACACAAATAAATCTACTACCATTTTAATTCATTTAGTTAATGCAGTAATGGTTTCACCACTCTATGGGGAACAACATTCATAAAACTTTGTGAGTCATGTATCTTACTTTCACCTTTCTCTCATTATAATGGTGCTTATCAAGTATATCGAGGTAGTAAGGTAACTAGTTGCTTTTTTGCATAGTGACAAATCTTTTGAGCTATATCAACAATTTAGGTTTATTTGCCACCATCCTTGATTATCTCTTTATTTAAAAATGCCTCTAGGAATACCCTCCTAAGTTTAAGCCATGATCAAAGTGTAAGAGAGAGAACCCACTCTCATTGAGTTAGCCTTGGATCATCTATAGTTATTTATATTAGATAATGCCAGTCATTTGATGTGAACCTTGGCCTATTGAGTGAGATTTAGTTCTAGAAAGTGGAGTAGTGGTTTTGGGATCCAATAGAATGATGTCATTGCCAAGGAACAATTATCAAGACACTTAAACATCATTTATAGATTTCAAAAGATCAGTGTGTTTACAATTGTTGTTTTTGGTTACAAAACAAGTTTATTTTCAAGAATTTTTTTATCTCATATAAGGAGTGGTGAATCTATTGTGTGAATTCAATTTTATAATTTTCTCATTATGATGGATCAAAGAAGACAAATAAATGAACAACCTACATAAGGAGGAAATACAAGTAATATGAGGAATCAACATGCTAAATAGAAGATAAAGGATGGGGCAGATTCTTCAAGTGAGAACAACCAATAGATTTATTGCATTTATGACATATGACACCTTTTTGTTGAATAGACTTACTTCTTACCATTTTAGATCTACATTCAAAAGCCTTATGCCCAAATCCATTGCATGTACATAACAATAACCATTGAAAGATTGAAACATCATACCATTATTGTAACCATTCATCATCTGACTTCTACATTCACTAGCTTTATGCCCAAGTCTATTGCATGCAAAACACTGACTGAGAAAGGATTGAACATTCTAATTCATTTCGCTTCTACACTCTACAACTCCATGTCCAAATTTATTGCAAGAGTAATAGTACCATTAAAAGATGAATACCTTTGTGCAACAGGTTGTTTGATAGGAGGTCTTTTGAAATCTTTCTTTTGGTTCTAGATCTGTTTGATATTGCTCTTCTTATATCATTCTTCTTTTTAGCATTGTTTGAAGTTTGATTCTCCTTTGAACTTTCTCCTTTTTCAAACCCTAATCCTTTTTTGTCCTTAGAAGACTTTTGATTTGCAATCATTTCATCAAGAAAGGTGAAGCTCTTCTTGAATTTGTCTTGAATCTTTGCTTTCTCTAGATCTGATCTCAAAGTCACAATTTCCTATTCAAGCTTTGAATATTCTTCATATTTATCTTTCAATTTGGCATTCAGATAGTCTTCAACTCTATTTCCTTCTTCATCTTGCACTTTAGACTGGTGATTGTATCATTTGATTGCTTGAGTTGCTCATTTGTTTCCTTGAATTTGTTGGGATATGGTGTTGTACACCATTGCATAAAATGATTTATTATATTATTGTAATTAAATAATTATTTAGTTGTGATGCACCTTGGTGGTGTGGATAATCACACTAGGTAATTATTTGGGGACCCACTTAAGTTGTATTGTAACATTGTATTATTATTTAATGTGTGGGAGTCATGTGATAATAATTTAATATTGGGGAAAATATTAAATAAAGTGATGTCTTAGTACCCAATATTAAATAAGGGATTAGTGGTTTTGTATTCACATGGTTTTGTGGTACATGGTTTTACCTTACCACTAGTTATATTTTGTGTGAACTTGTGTCTATAAAAGGAAACACATGTGTAGTGGTTTAGGTTGGCTGTCATTATTGAGTCTTCTTGAGAAGTGCATTTGTGAAGTATGGCATGGGATGTGTGTATTCATGCTTGGACACATGGTAATGCATTGGAGGGCTTGATGCTTCAAAGGTGTTCATTGTAACTCTTGTATTGCTTTATTGCTAAATAATATGGAGTATGGATGCTTTTGGAGGTTGGGTTTTTCCCTCTTGAGGGTTTTCCCAGGGTATATCTTGTGTTATCTTGCGGCTTGTTTATTTTATCTATGCATTTTGGCAACTTGTATGCATGTTTATCTCTCATGGGTTATGTAGGAAATGGATTAAGATCATGGGTTAAATGCAATATTTCCTAACAAGTGGTATCAAAGCTTTCATGGTTGAAGAATTTTTGTTATAACCCTAGTTTGAGAGTTTTTGCAAAGTTGAAGCCATGGACATGGATGTAGGGTTTGAGGCATTACAAGATATGTAACGCATGTTGCAGGTGTTTGTATGCAGATTTGGGCTTTTGAGTTGTCAAGATTTGTTGGGTTTATTGTAGATCTGAAGTTTTCCAATTTTGGGTGAAAGAGGGTTTCTTGGTTTGAGTTTACATATGAGGGTTTTGTAGGATAAATTTTATAGATGACTTGTTGAGACAAAATGGACCTCATGGTTTGATTCAGGTTGGTCAAGAGATGAATTTTGACATAAAATTTGACCTATTTTGGAGAAGTTGAAAAAAATGCAAATTTTTTTTAGTAAAAAGGCCAATTTGCCCATTTTTGGCATGTGCAAAAAATTAAAATTAAAAAAATAATACTAAAATCCCGTTTCACAGAAAAATCTATCGAGGGTTTGTTGAAAAATTATTTAACTAGCAATCACACCTTGGTGTGCAATGGGTACGCCGAAGAGGTGTGAAAGTTCAACTAGGGAAATTTTTGGTCTATTTTTTTATATACATTTGTGCAAAACATGAGGTCAATTGGTAGGCCATTTAGCAAATGATGTTGTTTGTGCAACAAAAGCCTCAATGGAAAAGTGATAAATTCAAGTGATTTAAACACAATTGAAAGAAAAAAAAAATCTTTGAATCAAGAAGATATTAATTAATTTAGGGATATAAGAATATCAATATTGACATATATTTTTATAATTACTCTTAATCATAATTATAGTATCCACACCTTTTATATTATATTATAATAAAGTAATATATATAGATACCCATTATATATTGATATTTTTCTATATGATATAATAAATAACTATAATTATGTCTCTAATTAGATAATATGTCTATAACTATTTATAACTATTTATTTTAAGAAGTATATAATTATTTATTATAGTTTTTATTATTTATTTTTAATTATACATTAATAAAAAAAATATTAGTTGAAATGTGGAGAGAGCAAAGTGAGACAAAATGACAAGAAATGCCTATATCTTTTGACTGATATTGTTACACTGTTTCACCAAATGGAACACATGAGATTTCCATGCAAGTTAAAATGAAAACCAACCTTGTATTTTTGTTTTGGAATAATCTAGTTCTTAGAGCTTATATGTCGGGACAAATTGATATTTTGTGGAAAATGCAACTCAACTTTACATGGATGTGAGTGACGTGGTGAGAGCACATATACTGCTCTACTAAACTCTCTTTGCCTATGGTCAATATCTGTGTGCAGAAAGAAGCGTGCACAGAGGAGAGCTCATGGATATGCTAGCACAAATGTTCCCACATTACACTTCTTACCAAGTATGGATATTTACTATTATCTACAACCTACTAAGTATGCATTTTTATAAGATGATTTGGATTTTTAATATATTTGAATAATATTCATCTCCTCACTTAGTGCCATGTTCATTCACTTCATTGCAGGGGTTCGGATGAGGAAAACCCAAGAAAGCAATCAAATACTAAATGAATTGAATTCGGCTCTGGAATAGTGTTTCTTATCTACGACCTTAAAATAGTGTTTGGTTCGCATAGTGTTTATTTACAAATGTTTAGTTGAGGGATTTGAATTTCCCTCACACGAAGCAGGGGACGAGCCATTTAATTCAGGCTGCACAGAACTTTCAAAATGTTGCTTTGTCAACACGATCCTCACGACTTGGCATATGAACCTCAGGCGATGGAGTGGCATAGGCAAGTGATGAGACATTATTTGTTTGCTACGTAGGATTCATGTTTGCAATACGTGCGTTGGAAGGGATGTGAAGAGACTGTGAGGAATTTTGCACATTGAAGTCATAATCATCATTGGGGGCAGCGTATGAAGGCTGTGTTTTAAGAGAATGATGAACATTTCCTACGCCAATTGCCTCTTCATTGAATTCAACATTTGTGTTTGTACTCCCATGATACCACTATGGTCTTGAGCACCCCTAATGTCTAATAGAAAACAAGAAGCTTGGAAGTTGCACGAGACTTCACTGAAAATAGCATTGGATAGAGCAGTCTTACCAATGCCCCCGATGCCCCAAATGCACACTCGAATTGTTTTGTCAATGAGATGTAGAGATAGCATCTCCTTGATCTTCCACACATGATGCTCAAGTCCAACAATATTTTGAGGAACTGGTCTGTCTGGGTTAGAAGTTCAATGCAGTGATGTCAAACACAACTTGCTCCACCAATCTCTCTTCATGCCTGCGAAATTGAATCAGTTATGACTAAAAAGTAAAGAAATCTGGGGAAGAGCATTATGGAAAATGCGTACCCTACGGTCATGTGAAGAGACCAACCAAATAAGGAGAAGACGTAATGAAGAGCATCCTTCCATTCCTCAATTATTTGTGACTGAAATCTACCTTTACTGCAATGTTTCTTGAACGCCTCTGCATATGCGCCCTTATCTTTGAGAGGATAAGGGAGTGTAGGGGTCATTTGTGATGTGCACTACCATGCAATGAGGAGTATCAACAACTGGGAGATTATGAGAGTACGCACACAACGTGTCAATGTAACAAATAGAAAATATCGGGCGTATTCAACATGTCATGCAAAAACTGGAAAGCAAAAAATCCGCAAGAGGAGGAGTGGTCATGATCTTTTGGACCTTCTTGCATCCCTTCTCCTAAAGTCTATGTCGTCCATGGACAAATGAACTCGGTGAAGCTCAAATAGATAACGCGTTTGGCGTAATTACCTGCAAAAGAGAAGCTGAAATAAAAATTATAAATTATATTGAAATTATGATATTGCTATCAGGATTCAATCGTGTAGTTTTTGAGTCAAACTCATTGACCCATGCTTCATGAGTAGTGGTTTACAAGAACCCATCTCTCATGATAATGAATGGTCCACTTAGCACTCATTGCATCTAGGTGATGCTCACAGAGGTGAAGCACTAGCCTTCCTGGGAGGTCACCCATCCTAGTAGTGCTCCAACTCAAGCGCGCTTAACCATAGAGTTTTCCCCAAGGTTAAGCCCACTTAGCTTGCAACCCCATTTGGCCCCGGGAGGTTACCCATCCCAATAGTGCTCCAATTCAAGTGCACTTAACCATAGAGTTTTCCCCAAGGTTAAGCCCACTTAGTTAGCAACCTTGGGGAAAACTCTGTGGTTAAGCGCGCTTGAGCTGGAGCACTACCGGGATGGGTGACCTCCCAGAAAGACCCAGTGCTTCACCTTTGTGAACATCACCTAGATGCAATGAGTACTAAGTGGACCATTCATTATCATGCAAGATGGGTTCTTGTGAACCACTACTCATGAAACATGGGTCAATGAGTTTGACTCAAAAACTACACAGTTGAATCCTGATAGCAATATCATAATTTGACACGTTGCGGAAAAATTTAAAAAATAATAATAATAATAATAATTGAGGTGGTATAGGGTCCGCAGACCCCGTTCCTTCTGCCCTGCGTCAGCCTAGTACTCTTTTCCCGTGGGCTGTCATTTCAATCCATTATTGAATAAGTTTGTCGGCCTACTTTAGTTTTAAAAGTTTGACCAAGGAAATTAAAGATGATCATATAAGTCTAAGTGGGGGCTTTAAATATTTAAAAAAGTTTTAAATGAAAAACCATCGATTAAATCAAACCCATCTTTTTCGCTTTTTCATAAATGTTTTAATTTTAAATATTAAATGAAATAAATCCACCAGCTTTCATATTTGAAAAATTAAATTGATTTTTTGGGGGTGGGACCCATCAAAATTTGCCTTATAGTCAAATTGGACAATTTTTGTTCCCGAAGGCATAACTTTCACTCATGTGTCGTATTTTTTACTTTTTGTAGTTGTTGGAAAGGTGGTTTTGAGTACTATGCAGTGGTACAAGTTTGGTTCACTAATTTTTCTATTTTGACATGTTTTTGGATCCTGGAAGTCCGATGTTCTTGTTTGCACAATTTTTGTCATAACTTTTGCATATGGAATCAAATTTTCAATCTTGAAGAGGCGTTGGAGAGCATTTGCAGTGTATTACATAGTGGTTCATATTGTTTATCAATTTAAAAAGTTAGTTGAGTTTGGTACTTGTTTGATCGTTTATAGGTGTCTGAGATTTGGGTGCGATTGTGTGAGCATCTAGATGAGTCAATAGGCGAAACCTTGAGGGAGTACATATTTTTATATATTATTTATAATGATACAATTGATTATCAGATTAGTGCTTCTTGATATAGGTTTATAGGTATTTTCAGAGTTGGGATTTTGATGGTGATAGGTACACATGTTGTCTTTGGTTTTGATGACATGGTTGGACATGGTTTGAGACTTGGAGTCTTGTATGAGTGATAGTTGAGTGTAGGTACAATGATGGCTATGGTTATGGTGTCATGGATATGCAGGTACATTTGATGCATTGGCACAACATGATCATGTATATGGTGTTTGGTGGTGATATGGTTTGATGTTAGGACATTGGTATTATCTTTTTGATGCTTATTTGGTTCCTTGAATATGATTACTCATTTGTGGACATGGTTGGAAAATCAGATTTGTGGTTGATTTGGTGTTTGAGTCTTGATGTCTACATGGTTATCTTCTTTGATATCTCAGTTTATAGATTATTAATGTGATGATGAGTTTGCATGTTTCAGTGGTTTGGATCTACAAGTTATGTAGCTTGTAGGTGTGTACAACATATTGGGTTGTAGTGGGATGAATCAGATGTGGATTGTCTATATCCACCAAGTTTGATTCATTGTTGTTGCAGATTTCATTAGTGGACCTTGTCTATGGTCATTTGTGCATTGGTATGTTGTTTTGAGATTGGGAGGATGGATGATTTAGTACTTGATTAGTCAAGTGATGTGACTTGTAGCATGTGGTTTGTTCATGATGTCATGATAGCTTGTTACATTTTTTGGTCATACACTTTTAGTGGGAGCTTTTGATAGTGATGACGTGGTGGTGTTGGATTAGATTGGTTTGTGATGTTTTGATGGCGGTTGTATGTATCTTCTTGGCTTAGAGATCTTGGTTTACTTGTATGTTACTGGCATTGCAGTTGAGTGTGTGTAGACCTAGATGATCTTCTTGGAGAGGATGATTGTCATGATGCCATGTGTAGCTCGTATCACGGTTCAGTGGGAGTTATTGGCAATGATGTGGATGCATCATTGGTATGGTTATCTTCATGTGATTGGGGATATGTATTCTTGGTTTAGAGTGTTTGCTATTATGTCATGGTTTACTCTTGATACTAGTTTAGAGTTTGGCATATTACATGTTCTCTTGAGACCAAGATGTATGTTTTGGTGCATGTGATCTCCTAGGAGGAGATGGTTAGATCATGTTGTCATGATAGGTTCCCAATTCTATAGTTGTGTTGCATTTGGAGTTTGGCATGTATTGATCGGTTACAGGTAATCATGGATACTTGGAGACGTAGGCGATGGTTGGAGTTCTCTTGTGATTAGAGACATTTACTTGAGACAATTACTCTTTGGAGGTTTTAGTAGGAAGACCGAGGAGCTTTCACTTGGATATGGATGTGAGTGAGACTGATAGAGGAGATTGTTATTGGAGTGAGTCATAATGACTTGGTTATCCTGGAGGAGCATTCTCATTCCCCACTCTTGGTCTACTCGGCAGTTTATTATTTGAGAGGTATTTTCCCATTATATCTTTCAAATGTGTTATGTTTCATGCTTTGATTCTCATGGGATCGAGTTGTTTCGTGGTGATTTATTATGGAGACTCATTTGAGGATTATTTAGCATGATTTTATATGCTTTATCTTTCATAGATATGGATCTTGAGCTACAAATAGTTAGCTCTGGAGGATTCATTTTGAGGGATTTTTTAGCATGGTTATCTCTGTGTGCATTTGAGTTTATGATATCATTCTTTGATGAGGATTGTTAGGAGATGGTTTACGGGTTGATTTCCAGTATTGAGGATGGTTACTTTGAGTTTGATCTTCTTGATTAGAGAGGCTTGCATCTATGTTGACATTGTTACATTGGTTCATGTGGTATACTTGATCTATGAGGTTGAGTGTTATGGATGTTGTTGAGGCTTTTCATTTGGGGTTATTAGAAGATCATACTTGACACAACAATACATTTTTGAGGTGTTGGTAGAAAGACATTATGGTTTACAGGTTTCTCTCTTCATGGTTCCTTCCTAGATATTCATGTTTTGGGAGGATGGTGTCAACATGTTGTGAGAGATTATGCAACTCTTTGTGTTGTATGTGTGGATCATTGTTATTGTTCTTGGTACTTCATGCTTTGATTTACTTATCACACCTTAATATAGTGTTGATTGGTATACTTAATATGCTTTGACATTACCTATTCAGTGGGAGTTCCTAGATATGTATGTTCTTCATTGACAGGTTTTATATAGGGAGCTTGTGGTTGCAGTTTACAGGTTGCATATGTTCTTAGCATGAGTTTGTCGATGTATTGATACCTTAGAGGTATGGATGGTTGGATGTATTAGCATTTGTTGTGGATGCTATTTTTGATCGTGTGGGTTTTTACAATTGACAACAGCTTGGTTGGAGCCTTTGTTATCACTTGGATTTGATGCTTGTGCTCTTGGACTGGTGCATCTTCACCTTGGCTTGTTCCTTTTCTTCCATAGGTGGCATGTTGGAGGATGAGAGGAGTTCTTGCTTGAGATGGTGGTCACCTTGTTCTCATTGTAGGTATCTTGATGGAGCACGAGAGAATGTTGGGGGTTCATGCAATTTCATGTATGTCTATGATGATGCATATCATGCATTGATCCCTTATGCAATGTATACAACAAGTGGGAGAATGTTGGGATATGGTGTTGTACACCATTGCATAAAATGATTTATTATAATATTGTAATTAAATAATTATTTAGTTGTGATGTGCCTTGGTGGTGTGGATAATCACACTAGGTAATTATTTGGGGACCCACTTATGTTGTATTGTATCATTGTATTATTATTTAATATGTGGGAGACATGTGATAATAATTTAATATTGGGGAAATATTAAATAAAGTGATTTCTTAGTACCCAATATTAAATAAGGGGTTAGTGGTTTTGTGGTATGTGGTTTTACCTTACCACTAGTTGTATTTTGTGTGAGTTTGTGTCTATAAAAGCAAACACATGTGTAGTGGTTTAGGTTGGATGAGTGGTTTGGTTGTCATTACTAAGTCTTCTTGAGGAGTGCATTTGTGAAACATGGCATGGGATGTGTCGATTCATGCTTGGACACATGGGAATGCATTGGAGGGATTGATGCTTTAGAGGTATTCATTGTAACTCTTGTATTGCTTTATTTCTAAATAATATGATGGAGTATGGATGCTTTTGGAGGCTAGGTTTTTCCCTCTCGAGGGTTTTCCCAAGGTATATCTTATGTTATCTTGTGGCTTGTTTTTTTGATCTATGCATTTTGGCAACTTGTATGCATGTTTATCTCTCATGGGCTATGTAGGAAATGGATTAAGATCATGGGTTAAATGCAATATTTCCTAACATAATCTTTCTTTAGCTTTCTTGAGTTGTTCCCTCAACTTTTTGATAAACACATCAGCATCCTTAATATTCTCTTTCAATTCTCTGTTTTCATATTCTACTTTATCCAGATCATCAAGAGCTGATTTGAGTTCTCCTTCCATATAAACTTCACAGTCTTCTTCAGTAAGTTCCTTCAAGGATAATCTCTTCTGAAGGGATAGGATACTTCCTTGTAGCCATGTGTTCAACCTCTAAGATCTACCTCAGTGATCAAGCTAATAAAAGGAACTAAGATTTGATACCAACTGTTGAACACTTGGAATACTAAGAGGTGGGTGAATCAGTATTCACTAAAATTCATTAACTCCATTAACTTAAACATCCATTTAAAGCATCACATTAAACTTGTAGCACGATAGGAAGGAACATATAAAGCATGCATCCCATCAAGGAACATAAGAACACCAGATTTATGTGGAGAACCCTTGAAAGGGAAAAATTGCGCAGTGAGGATTAACTCACAATATATTATAAGTAGTTATAATAGAGATTACAAAATGGTGGACTCACTATCCAAGGACTCATTGTCTAGAAAGAAAGAATGGCTCACTACCGGTGGCTCATTTCCCATAATAGAAAAAATAGAGGAAAGGGTGGCTAATTGCCAAAATGATCTATTAATAATGCATCTACAACATGCCAAAGATACAATTCCAATTAAGCTTTGAAAACTAACTTAACACACTTCATACTTCACCACTACTCCTTTCACACTCCAAACTACATCAGATTTTGCACACACACTCTACATACACTCATCTCATCTTCCACACACCGAATTAACTTTATATATATACCACAACCAACCAAAACATCAATTAGGTCAGCCTAATTGCATGAACTGTGTAACACATAACTTATCGGCTCAAAACTCCATTCCACATGCTTTATAGAATAAACCAAAATGTGTACATCTCCAAAATAGGTCATCATGACCTATAATAACTCCCATAAATCCACTCTTACATACTTCAACTCTGCATGACCCCAAAAACCTTAGGTCAACACCACATAGAAAAACTAGTGAAGCAATAATTGAATGAACCGACTGTTCATTCACAACTCAACACACGGACCACCAAAACACTTGCAACTTGGAGCACACATACTTTTGACATCTATAAACAACTCCTCAATACCGCCTAACATAATATTCATCCGCAGTGGAATGCGAAGCATTCCAATATGAACTTTGTACCAGTAACACTGCCATTACAAAGCTCGATACTTTGTCAACATTATCTTCAACTACGAAAGACATACAACCTTGAAAATTTAGATCTGAACACCTTCAATACACATCATCAACAACTTAAAACTGCATGACAAGATATTGCATAGTGGAGCAATGTGAACCACAAAACAGGTTCACTATAACACTGGAATTGCACTTTGACATTTAGCCAATTATCCACACCATTTGGTCTTCTCTGGACCAACACTTCTGCATTTCTACAATGGGTTGACATTAGTGACAACACAATACACCATCCATGCACCATCATGCTCATGTTGCCAACAAAATGTTGATAAACAAATTTGACACATGGTTTTTCCAAAAGCTTTACAACTTAAGTAAATTCTTATATCCTTTCATTTAACAAACTTTAGGGGATGAGAAACCCCATGTTAGGATGACATGATATGAATTATATCCTAAAATATTATCATTATTCTCTTGATTGAGACAATTAGTTTACGTAGTTCATGTTACCAAAGAAGTGATTGACCTATTTAACCTAAATGTGTATTGGTGAATTTTTCATTAGAATTTTCAAATTGATTACAAATCAATTGAACTTTAAACTTGAATGCCATGATACGTCTTAGCTAGTTTTTTAGCATAAGGTTTATGTTGATTGTTAATACAATTGTCATGATGATTATATATACTTTTGTTGAAAAAAACCTATGTTTTGATCTTAATCATATCTTATAGGAAATGTAAATGTTGGACAATTGAAAGATTAAATCGAAGAGCACATAAAGAACAATAAATATGTATTTATGAATCTTTCATAGAATATTCAAGTTGATTACAAATCAATAGAGTTTTAAACTTGAAAGCCATAATAAATCATGACTAATGAGAAATTGGAAGGTTGTTTTGAATAACTCCTTTCTCCTCTCAAAAGGGGAGATACCTACAAAGAAAAACCTAGAAGGAATTATTTATTTTAAATTATACAAAAAAAATAAAATAAAGTTAGCACAAATTGACATATTTAAATATTTATGATATTGTGTTTAACCTGAAAAATTTGAATTGAAATACTCTATAGACAACAATGTAGAATATTCTATATGAAAAATATAGATCAAATTTCTTTAACCTCATCTTGATAATGAATCATTTTTATTATCTCATTTCAAAATAAATCACATAATATAATTTAAAATATTGATTAAAAAATTCTACACAATTTTCTACCAAAATATTTGATATAAAAACATCATATCTTTAACACAAAACTTTCGATTTTCTGCCCAAAAAAAAATAAAAATTCATATAATAAAATTATCATTACTTTGACCCAATACCTCGATCAATATTAAAAAACCCATCCGAATCGTGCCTCATTCGAACCCGAGTTAAATTTCTGCTTACTTTTTGAGTTGCCGATAACCTTTATAGATCGCTATCTAGTGGATCTCCTATACGCTGTATACGCAAAATCAATTTTGTATTCATCTGATCAACCAAACCGCTATCATTATTCATCCCTGTTCGAAGAAGTGGGTGGAAGGGTTTTAGACGAAGCAGCAGCTACAGAGGAAAAATGGCAGGAGTCGGGCCGATCAATCAGGACTGGGAACCCGTCGTTATCAGAAAAAAGGCACCCAATTCAGCCGCCAAGAAAGACGAAAAGGCTGTCAATGCTGCCCGACGAACCGGAGCGCCCATAGAAACTATTAGAAAATGTATTGCTCTCAACTCCTTTCCATTTTTCCTTTAAATAATTTTTTTTTTTAATTTGATTGTTATTTGTATTTAGCCTTATCAGTCTGCATTTTTGTAGCCGTAGGGATCATTCTTGTTTGTATCAGATCAGTAAACGAATCTGCTGTACTATATATGAATAACATGTTTCTGCTATTCCTCCGATGCTTATTTTAGATTTTTTGAAGATACTGAATTGTATCTGCTTTTCATTTTTGCTTGTTCTGTTATTCTTTATTTATAAGTCATGCTTGCTTTAAAAACCCTGTATTTAACCATATCATGCGTTTGACGTGTTGTCTTTCTTTCCTTTTTCAATACAAAACCTAGAAACCCTAAAAGAACATATTATTATTACTATTGCTTGGTTAATAAATTATTACGGCTGTCCTGGTGCCGAATATATTGGGGAGTCACCAATGGGGTTCGAATCTGTGACTAGTGGCATGTAAGGCATACTTGCCTACTGTCGAATCACAGCCTTCTACAACTTTAAAAATCAATTATTAGGTTAACAGTCAAAAGGCAGTAAAGTTGTGCCTAGTTTGCTGGTGTTGGGATTCTTTTGCTCTAGGCACTGCAGAAACCTTTCTTGGAAGCGAGTGTACTTAGTAGTTATATATACTCATATTGCTATATTTGAAGTTGCTATTGATTTTATTAGCTTGCTCTGCAAATTTTTGATGGTTTTGCAATTTTGCGTCAAAGTCATCAAAAGCTGCCCCATCTATATGTATAGTGGTTTCCAGGACAGTTTTGCTTGTTGGGAACATGTTAAATTTTAAACCTTCAAGATTTGTGGGAATTGGTTTACATGTTTATTGTCCTTTTCCAGCATCGGAGGCTCTTCTAAAACTATTTTAACAATCTTCTTCATACCTCTTTTCATTGATTGAATGCTCCCAAGAAGTATGCGATTCATATTTTCTAACTATTTGTTAAATAAGTTTGAAGGTTGACGGTCAATTTCTTAGTTTACTTGGCAATGGCCCACAGCTTTCTTATTACAGTAAATGAAATGTAAGCCCAAGACTGGTATTTCGAAATGCATGCCTTATTCTCTTTGACATTATGAAAAACTTTTTATGGATTGTTCAGGTTTGGAGCTACGTAATAGGAACCAAGTGTTTGGGCAGTAAATTAGGAGTTTTTTCCTCTTCATTTTGGCAGTAATGATCTGTTCTGTTTTAGGTTACATTTGTTGTTTATGGAAGCTTCATTTTTCTTTTGCTTTTCAGTTTTCACATTATGACATCCTGATCAGTCTATCCCTGAAGGACCGGTTGATGCATAATTGTTAATACAACCGATAAATTAAGAACACAGGATATTAAAAAAATGCTTTTGTTGAAGAGAAAGTCAGTTTGATAAGAATGGTTTAACTCAGAAATAACCTGAAAATGGCTGAATTAGATTGCATGATGTGTATTTCATGCTTCAATTTGCGAGAATTGCGAGTCAACCATTCACTCAGAAATAATCATCTGAATGATCAAAATATTGAATTTATTGTCAATGTCGTGTATGTTGTGGTTCAGTTTGTGATAATTCTGATTGATGGTTTATTTTATATAGTCAATGCTGGATCAAACAAAGCAGCCTCAAGCAGCACCAGCTTGAATACCAAGAAGCTTGATGATGAGACAGAAGTTCTTTCTCGTAAGTTCCTTTTAAAACCTGAATAGAGTTGTTTCTTTGTTTATTTTCTTCTAGAAAGTATGGACAATGCAGTTCTATTTGTTTTTTTTTTGTATTAAATTTTCTAACAGCAAATATGTCCATATTCTTATGCTTTATTCCTACGACTGAATTATGCAGTGCATTGAACTTAAATGGGGCTGACCATGTATAACAAATAAAGTTTTTATTTTTATTTTTGTATGATTGTGAGCTATGCAAATGCTTTTCATTCTTGTTAACAAAGTTTTAAAGGTCTTGGAGAAAATTTGACAAAAACAGCTTTAATTTTCTTCTTTACCGAACACTTTAGATGTACAGAATGAGAATTAGGAGCAAAGTAAGATTGGTATTGACTTGCACCTGTTGGGTAGTTTGTATGATGGGCACATTTTGATAATTTGGTGGTTTTCACTCATTTTGTAATCAAGTAATCGATAATAGATGACTTATATTAAATACTGTAAGAAGGATACATGCCTACTTTATAAAGAGTATATACCTTCAGTGGCCCAAATGCCATCTAGGAAGTTGAAGAAGATTAATGGTGCACATCTGCCAGTTGAGCCTGGTATAAGCCTTTATAAACAATATGTTTGTGCTAAGTTTGTATCCGTAGACAGATCCAGAGATTTGATATGATACATAATTGCTACCATATTGAATCATGTTCCAAATCATATCTTTTTGCTCTAATGTGTGTTTTCTGTGCAGTTGTGTGAATGTTTTTAATTGAATGGATATGGCTGATCTAATTTGTGCAAGGCATAAGTCTATTCTAAATAATGATACAGTCTATTGTGGATTGTTTCAATCCTGCCTGTTCTATGTGAAGGTCCTGAAACCTATTGTGTGCCTTGGTGAGACAGTCCCTTTGGAATTGGTATGATGTGTGCGATTGGTGATTAAATGCTAGTTAAGGTCTATGTGCACAACAGAGACAAATTAGTTAACGATTGGTAGGTTAATAATTGTCAACGTGCCAAAAAACTGAACCGACTACCTTATGGTATAGAAAATTGAAAACTGGTTACTCTTACAACAACCAATCAAAAGAGAACCCAAGATCAGAGACACCGGACTAAACAATTGGAAACAACTAGAGATCCATTTGTTAGAACTAATGCAAAATCTAAGAACAACATGCAAAATAAATTTCAAGAGATTGTGTGGCTTGGTCCAACTTCTCTCTTGTGTTGGGCCAAGGGAGAGATATCTATATGGAGAAAGGAGCCACTTGGGATTTTGTAGGAATGTATTGATTAGAGGATAAGCTCATGTTTATTGTGTAAGGTCTAGACATGGTTGGGGTTGCCACAATGCAGGGAAAAATTCAAGTGCTTAATTGACACCTGTAGGATGATCATGTTGGTTGAGGTGAGTGTGTATACTCTTAGATAAATTCCATCACTCTCATATTGCAATCTTTGTGCCCATCAAATTTGCTCTTAGGGCATTCTTTTGAGCTTTCAATAACAAAGTGGGGTTTAGTTGCATTGTTGAAGGTGATGCATCTCCATTGCGCCTTTGCACAATAACATGAGATAGGAAGTTATAAGCCTCCATTTCCTTGACCTTGTAGTTTTAGCACTTGATGATAATAGCTTGGAGCTCCTCTTGTGATTACTAAAAACTAATGAGCCTTAAGGTCCAAATTTTAGTGTAGGAAACTAGGGTTGAGAAATTGAAAACAAACAAGACATTCTTGTGGTCTTTTGTTGAAACCCCTCTCCTTTGCTAGCTACTGTAATGCCCTTGTTGATGACATTACTTTTTTGTCATTAACTTAGAGAGGAGGGGAATTGACCTTAAAACCAAGGAAGGGTTCATCAAATAGGTAAATGGGATTGTTGACACATGAGCAACAATCATTCAATCAAATTGAGATAATGCAGTCATTAATGCCCAATAAGAGTTGTAAACGATGAAGGAGCTGAATGGTGGGTGGTGCCAAAGCTACCAAAGAATGAATAAACCTTAGTGAAGTTAGTTCAGGTATTCCAATCCTCACCAAACTAATAGATGGTGATGGAAAACAATTGCTTAAGAGTTTATGCCATAGTTGCTTAGAGAGTTACCATCTCAGCTGCCTCCCTTGAAGGCATGCTTGCTTCCAAATGATGCTGCCAATTAGAGAAGATATCTAAGCATAAGCTTTGATACACTCCCTCAAGCATTCATGGTTTTGCTACTATCAAAATTGCCTTCCACTACTAGCTTACTAGTGTCCATTGACTTAGAAAACTTAATCATACCATCATGTGGATGCTTCCACCTTTTTAGCAATGTTTCATCCTAGATTAGTCACAAACACACGAATACAAGAACATATGGGTCATTTGATGATTGCTACTTGCACTTGTTGTACTAGAATTTCATCTTGATGTTTTATTTGAGTTAAGCATATTGTATCCAAGTTCGTAGGGAATACATTGAACTTTCACTCTTTTAGAACTTTATGACTTACCCTATTTATTATTAAAGGAAAGTCTTTATGGCTATTGATGATGAATTCAAACTGAATTGCAATTGTAAAACATATTATGAAAAGAGAAGAAATGTTGGATGTGCGCTATAAGGAGGAAGTAACCAAATGAGTTAAAAATCATTCTCGGTCCAAGAGATTTGTAAGAGTGATGGTTTTGGGGAAGGTCAAGCCTCTGGCATGGATTCATAAATTTAATGTTTATTTTAATGCAATGCTAATTGGTGACTTGGATTTTTTTTTTTTTTGTGTTGCTACATTTCGACAAACTTGCATACTAATTTAGAATTTTAAATGTCTTGGATGGTCTTAAGATTGAGGTCCTTAATTGACATAATATTTCTTCTTTTCATCACCACCAATTGTTGTTTGAAGATAAATGTAATACATCAACTTCTTGACGTGTGACATGTTACGCCAAGCAAAATCCCATTTGATGCATGAATGATATTGGTGAGGAAATTTTAGTTTTTTGGCAAGTAGATTGATTATCATGCCTCAAACATGAAGATTATAAATAAATGATTTCTTGTTCTTAGAGTGGATGATTTGCATGGAGCAAATTTTTCTCCTTAAAATTAACGTAAGATTTGGGTGCTATTTGATCAAGATGAGGCTTGGGGTTACCCATAAGACAAACATTCAAGATTGAAGATGAAATCCAAGATATTGTCAACTAAAGGTTTCATAGGTTGTCTTGCTTATAGTTTTGACCTAAGTAGCCAAGTCTAGTCTGGTTTAATGGGTTTGGTTTGCTAATTAGGCAATTATTTGGGGGGTTTGGGTTCATCCATACAAAAACATATAAAAATCATAAATATATACATGTTTGCAGCCTAAAAGTAGAAATTAAGTTCAGAATACCACATAGCATCATATAATATAGTAAACAAAACCGCCATAAAAATGAAAAATACTACTTCAATGTTAATTAGTCAAATTCAAATGTCATGATAAACATTCATTGTTCAATATTAAAATAATAAAATAAGCAATTAGTGTTATATGTGTCTTCAAAATGACCAGAATCATCATCATTGATGTAAGATGATGTAGGTAGATTAGAAGAGCCACAAAGAGTGCAAATAGGATGAAAAAGTTTATATATCGATCCTGCACAGATTGAAACACACTTTTAGTTCACATTAGGAATAATTCGGAACCACACAGATTCAAAGGCACTTATAGTTTACCTTAAAAATTGTAAGGAACTGCACAAACTGAAATGCACTTGCACAGATTGAAACATGTTTTTAGTTTTCATCAGGAATCATATTTAAATAAAATATGTGAAAAATCTGGTTAAGTAAATGGAGAAATCAAATAATGTATATGTTATATTGGAATTATTATTGAAGAAGAGATTTTTGGATATCATGACAACTTAAATAATTCCATCGTGTTGAAACTGTGGTATACTTTTTGTGAAGACACTATACTGGTGCTGTGTGGATCATGTTACAAAATTTGGGAATTTTCTTCCTTGCTGCATGTCTCTACTAGGGCGAATGTGCAGTAATATTAAGGTGTTCCATAGGGATGTGTCCCCGAGGGTCTAGGTGATGTCCCTGATGTCCTGGGGAGTTGAGGACTTTGAGGTGATGTCCCTTTTTCAGGACTGGACAGCCTGCTCTGTTTGGTTCATAAAAACAAAAAAGATAACTTTTAAATTTTTTAAGGAAAATGATGCTAAAAACCCTAAAAAGCTAAGAAAGGGGAGGACTGTCATTGAAAATTCAGCAGATCGCATCTATTTTTTAAAATTTCAGTTGCTTTTAGTTTGTGTAAGTTATTCTAATATTTCACTCTGCCATCCCCAAAATTTGGGAATATTTTTTTCTGCCCCTCTTTCCTCCCTTGATGGAAATCTGAAGAAATACTTTTATTAAGAGAACTGGGCCTAGTTT